>JARJCM010000333.1:0-110794 GCA_029233265.1 Mycena alexandri | reverse complement strand
GAGACATGATAAATCCCAGAATTGAGAGGTCAATTGAGGGTTGGAACATTAACGTGGCGAAAACTATTAGTATTATCCCTTGCCGCCAGTAAGACCTTAATTAAGGCTTGACAACAATCCTGAGTGACGGTTAAGACTTTATGTTAAGCACAAATTGAGTCTTAATTAGCTTGACTCTCAACCCTTATGGCCAACACTGCCAGTATTCGTCGTTCCCGTTCAATTACTTAGTCCAACAAGTTGTCAGGAAGGAAGTGAGGGTATCAGCTCCGCGGCAGATAGTCCGCGCCTGAATCCATCTGACAGGCCACAGCGTTCTCCAGGAGACGCCCGTTCCAGTGCTGCCATAACTACGATACGGAAAATATATATTTTGAATATGTTCTGTTAAATATGCGCCCGGAGAGGTGAATATAATATGATACGGCCCGTTTGTATTCGAATATATTGAAGTACGCTGCAGGACAGGTAGATAGGTAGTCATAAATGAATACATCACTTCTGCACGGGCACCATGCATAACCAGCAGTTTCGCTTACATTCGAGCCGGGTTGGTGCACCGTGCCATCAACACTTTTTATCCCACTACGGTTGATCGTACCAGGCGTAACTTCATACCAATTATAAACACTTGCCAGCGGCATAAAATGCATTCAGAGTAGTGTTAGCCCTTTGAATGGTATCTTCGAACCCCATGTCTCGCTTCTTGCAAAGTCGTCCACAGTGAATGTGAATATACTGTATTCAAATATATCATACGAATACGGTGAATATGATATGGATTGAATACCCGCGTATCGTATCGTTTGGCCAGCAGAGTCTAATCAGCTCTTCGAGTTGTCAACACTGAACACAGTCCAGCCACCCTGCATCCTCCACCTGTTCAACGTTCAACACCCACACCCCCACTGATGCCAGTGCCGGTGCTATTTTATTTAAAATGATATACAAGGCACGATCCCAACGCCCCGCGCCACGGATGCAGCCTCAATCAATATTCAGACTGGTGTCCGCATCTAGGTATTTTATGGGGGTTGCAGGATAACTCACAAACACCGATTTGTGTTTGAGGGCCATTGCTGGCGCATGGCGTACGAGTCTGGCCTTCGGCCTTTGGGTTTACGGTTCAACATGTACTCGACACTTCTGGCCGGGACATTTATTCGACCTCTGGGCCATAGTAAGCAATAATCCTCCGTATCCGAGACTACTGTGTGACAAAGATATTCACTTATCTGGTACCGCTCTCAGGCATACTTAACTGAATGGATTGGGCAGCCCACCAGTGAACAAAAAAACGCAACCAAAAAAAAACACAGAAGGAACACCGGCAATTACGATGTGCATGTGCTAGGGAGGCAGCGGCACTTACTTGCTGTTCAGTGAGCGGTCAGTCAGCATGTGTGTGTGCGGTAGGGATGCGGGCGGCACCTTACAAGCTGTTCGTCGAGGAGGGAGCGAGTGATCGGTCAGCATGTGTGCATGTGATAAGGACGTGGCGGCACTTACTCGCTGTTTTGTCAAGGAGGGAGGGGGCATCAGTCCAGTGTGCGTGCTTGCGGTAGGGGCGCTGCGGCACTTACATCTGTTCGTCGAGGAGGGAGGGGGTGATCGGTCAGCATGTGTGCGTGCGGGAGGAACACTGCGGCACTTACTCGCTGTTGCCAAGGAGGGGGCGGGTCAATCAGTCAGTGTGTGCGTGCGGTAGGATGCGGCGGGCACTTACATCCTGTTTGTTGAGGAGGGTGGGGTAATCAGTCAGTGTGTGTGCGTGCGGCAAGGACGTTGCGGCACTTACATCCTGTTCGGCGAGAAGGGAGGGGGGTGATCAGTCAGCGTGTGTGCGTGCGGCACTTACAACCTGTTTGCCGAGGAGGGGGCAGGTGATTGATCAGCATCTGGGTGTGTGTGGTGGCGGGAGGGACAGGGCAAGTACTTACAAGCTGTTGGTTGGAGGAGGGAGCAGGTGATTAGTTAGCATGTGTGGTGTTGGTAGGGACGCAGCGGCACTTACAAGCTGTTTTGTTTGAGGAGGGAGCAGGTGAGGAGTCAGCATGTGTGTGTGCGGGAGGGATGCAGCGGCATTTACTTCCTATTGTCGAGGAGGGAGCGGGTGATCGGTCAGTGTGCGTGGTGTGCGGAAGGACACGGTGGCACTTACATCCTGTCCGTCGAGGAGGGAGGAGGTGATCAGTCAACATGTGTGGGTGCAGCAGGGACGTCGCGGCACTTACAACCTGTTTGTCGAGGAGGGAGGGGGTGATCGGTCAGCATGTGTGCGTGTTGGGAGGAACGCGGCGGCATGTACTCGCTGTTCGCCAAGGAGGGAGTGGTCAATCGCTCAGTGTGTGTGCGTGCGGTAGGGGCACGGAAGCACTTACATCTTGTTCGTTGAGGAGGGAGGGGGTGATCAGTCAGTGTGCGTGTGGGAGAGACATTGCGGCACTTACTTGCTGTTTGTCAAGGAGGGAGTGGACGATCAGGCAGTGTGCATGTGTGCGGGAGGGACATAGCAGCACTTAAAAACTGTTTGCCGAGGAGGGAGCGGGTGATCGGTCAGCATGTGTGTGCAGGAGGGACGCAGCGGTACTTGCATGCTGTTTGCCGAGGGGGCGGGTGATTGATCAGCATGTGTGTGCGGGAGCAACACGGCGGTACTTACAAACTGTTCGCGTCGAGGAGGGAGTTTGGGTGCACTTTAGGCAGACATATGTAGGTACCATATAGGGTTATCTATTGCATTGAGATGACTACCCTAAGTGGGTCAGCTTCTAGGGGGGCACACCCATTTTGGATCAGATACCTGGGTGCATTCCACACACAATGGTACACCCACCACCCATTCCAGTGGGGTGCATCCCACCTATTTGTGGGTGCATCCACCCGCACGCAGCGTGGGCAGAAAAAAATTGGTTTTCCGGCCAAATTCCACCCTAATTTAGGCCTTCAGGTTAAGGTGTCCTTCCACTCACTCCACTGACTTGTCATCCATGCAATATACCCTACTTTGAGCAGCTTCCATTTCCACTAACAGCACAGTCAGAGTGGAGTATACCATCATCCTTGTGTTTATTCAAGAACCTCATTCACTTTTTCCTAAATCAAATTCTCTGAAGAGAAATGGGCTGGTCTGCTGTGGTAATGTTTGCTTCAATTGCTCCGCCAGCCTATGGTCAGCTGACCTGCCTATGTGTAGTACAGGGATTCGGCTGTTTCTAGACCGCGCTGGTAGTGTATATATCTACTATGCTCCAATTTGTTTGATTGTTTATTTTGTTTTTACTTCACAATTGACTATCTGGACTCTACTGGAATCTCCCTCTCACCCGAGTCGGTCTCTATACTCTCATCTTACTTACAGCTATTTTTCAAAGATATGGATATCACCCCTTCCATTATCTGGTGTAGCTGATGGCCTTCCGCTGCAGGGCTCCAAATCTTGTAACGGAATGTGTGCAATGGGTGCACCCCACAACTTACTTCTCCCTATGCATGGGCGCACCCAGGGGGAGATGGGTGTGTCCACACCACCTTTTCCTGGATACACCCACCCACTCCTGTAATCCTACCGGGTGCACCCACTGTGCATGGGTGGGTGCATCCTGGATCAACTTAGGTACACCCTCCCTCCCTATTACGGATGCACCCATCCAGCTTAAATATGTCAGCGGGTGAACCCTCCCATGAAGGTTGATTCACCCACCGTCATAATATGAAAACAACAGATGCACCCACATTTGGTATGTCCCTATCAGGGTGCATCGCGCCTTTTTTTTCCCCAGCCATGGGTGCACCCGCACATTTGTTCCTCAAGGGTGGTTGCACCCACACTCTGCCAACGTGTTGTGGATGCACCCACTCTTTTTTTATTCAAGTCCTGGCACCTTTTCATAGTCCTCTTCACTTGTTCCTGGGGCCTGGGCTGACCATTTTTTCTCTGTGGTTACTCATGCGGCCCATCTACCCACGCACTTCTATTCAAGTATACCCTTCCTACATTTTCCGACCACCTCCACTTCCATTTGAGTTCAAATCTACCTATGCACTAATTTAACTCACATCGAGATTCCTCATAATTCTACATTACCTTGACAACCGCTTTTTTATAAACCCCTTTATGTATGCTATCTGGAATTCAATGATTTTCCAATCGACTCAACTTCTACACGTTTGAATCTACCTACACACTAATCCAATGTTATTTCACATCAAATTCCTCATAATACTGCATTCAACTTGATTCGTCAAGCTCCTCTCTCCATCGAGCTCGTGTCTTTGATGCCCCAGGCAATTTTGCTGCATTGGATCAGGATGACGACACTGAGTGAAACTGAAACTTTAACTTTCTTGAATTGTGCTGTGGTACCGGTATACATCTCTTGCCATATGCAGCAGTAGTCTAGGGCAGTCGAGAAGAGATTGATCAGTGCTGAGGAATTAACGAAGCAATGAAGGTAAGATGATTTAGAAGAAAGATAATCATTAAAGTGTGCAGTGTCGAGATTATCTATCCCTCGATGGTTCAACGCAGCATTGAATTTTTGAAGGAAGCTTCCCACGCAAGTACAAGGAATGCAAGTCGATAGATCAATGGAACAGAATGCCATCGGAGGTATGTCTCGCATCCGTTCATCTCCGAGTCGTTCCATGAGACCTTGGCACGTTGGTTTTAAACCGGGAAATGCACACTGGGCGCTGAAGGGAATTGTCAGCGAGGGTTGTACAATAAGAAAAGAAGATAACAGCGAGAAAGAAAAAGGCATTGAGCCCAAATATGTATGTGGGAGACTTCAACTGTGCACCCTCACTTGAACTCAAAGAGGATTGCAAAGTAGCTTCGAGGCGATGATACACTGCAGGCAAAGTAGGATAAATTCATGAGCAAATATAATGAACAAATGAACTCGAAGCATACCTTGGTTGAATTACGTTGATATGAGCGAGACGATAGCTAGTTGAACTCGTGGTTCGGTTGAAGTGGGATCTAAGACCAAGTCAGTTTATAATTCAAGATAGCGCGATGCTCACTTCGCGACAATACACTGCTTGTTCAACTCTCATAGGTCCTGCAAAGCAAGCTCTGGTAGGCTCAATATCAACAATATACGACGAAGCCCCACACCTTGAAGTAAAACGAGACAGTCAAACGGCCGCCAAGGTTGCCAATAATCTCCGCCGTCCAGTCAAGCCAAAATTTCGGTGGGATATCGGTCAAGTCAGTCGGCGTTGAAGGGTTGAAGGTCTTGAAGCAAATTTCGCATTTGTAGGACCTCAAATGAGAACGGGATGAGGATGTAGATGCCGCGCCCAGGTCCGGGTGAAAATTCTAGGGCGGTGCATTAATATTGGTTTGCCCGGCCAGTCAATCGGTGTTTGTACTGCCAGCAAATTTGGGATTGATCCAGAGTCCCACACGTTAGTCTTGAACAAATTCAACTTGAGTAAAATGTTGAGCAGGCAAAAATTTAGATACGCACCATCGTCGGAGTTAAAGCCGAAAATTGAACTCGACACGAGATTGGGGTGCCGGACTGAACTCGAGGGTAGTCTGTGAAGGTTCATGAGTGTCAAGATCACGATGTGAGTGAAATGACACACATTTTGAAGGAGAAGAAGTTTCGAGGCGAGGCAAACTGGCGATAGTCTCTGGTTTCGGCCAATGATCGTTAGGCAGGGATCATGCCGAGGTCCGAGTACAAAATTTGAGGTGGAAGTTGCAACTGAATTTGGAGTCGGTTTGAGCTGGATTGAAGACTTGCTGGATATACGAAAGAAGTTCAGCATCATTGCAAAATAGTAAGGCCTAGGACATATAATAGAACAAACCTAAACTTCCGTGTGCGGGGAGGTCAAGATTTCCGCGGGGCCGAGTTGTTCATTGGGGGTTCACGGAAGAACTTCAAGGTGGCGACGTTTGGGATTAATGAGACGTTGGTCTGGACGAGTTGAAATTCAGTGGTATATGTGGCAGCTGATTTGAATAACCAAGAAAATTCGTACTGCGGAAGCTTTGAAGGAAGCAAATCCTCGAGTTTTCTTCAAGGCCGGCATAGGATTCAAGCTCAAGTTAGTCGAAGTATCGGGAGGAGTGGATACATCTGTGCAACGATTTAGGGCAAGCCAGAGTAGATTGGCCCGTTTCCAATGATGCATGGAGTCAACTAAGGCCCGAAGAGCTACAAAATGGACGGGTAAATATCAAGTTCAGGTTCAGAGTTACCGTATGTAGACATCGAGGCGATACGAGTTTGGGGTCGACACATTGTAATTTGAGGTTATTGAAATCTGAGGAAGTAAGCCTTGAAGGCCGAGTCCGTTGAAGTAAGGAAGAGGCCCCAATGAAAATCTGTGAGGCCATAAGTATACGCATAAGGTCAAATACCTTGAATCGAAAAATTGCGAAGCCAAGTCGATCTCTCCGGACAGGCTTGCACTTGAAGGCTAAAAGTGACTTGAGGTGACTTGAAGCTGAAGAAATGCGAGCGAAGGCCAAGGTTAGTATCATTATCGATGGTAGTATAACATGACGCACCTTGAAGCAAAATTTCAAGTCAATTTCGACTATCATTTGCCGAGTCGGAGCAAGTGATGGCTTTGACAGAAACTTGGTCAATGCACTTGACGCGTTGAAGTGAGTGGAAGCTGAAGAACTGTCAATGAAAGCGAAGCCATTATCGATGGTAATAGAGCACAATGGAACGCACCTTGAAGCGAAACTCATTAAAATTCCGACAATAATCCCGAGCAAGTCAGATTTAAAGATAGCTCCCGCACAACGTCGGTGGGAGGCGGTCAGTCGGTTGCGGTTTGCAGGAATTAGGGCCGGAAGCTGTAGCTGAGGCAGCTTGAAGTACCAGACGAAGATCTATGAACGAAAGAGAACGTGAGTATCAATGCTAAGAGGGTGTATGTCACCGTGTATCAACGAAACGCACCTTGGAAATTTAATCCCTAGTTGAAGTCAGCACTCAAATTCGAAGAGAGACTCAGTTTGAATGTGACGAAGTAGAGCTTCTGATTACATACCAGGAGACTTGAATCGGTCAGTAATTTGACCATAGTTTGCGTCAATGTGATGTCAGTAAGGTGGTCTTGAAACGTGGAAGCTGTGAAACTCGGTCGGCGTCGGCGGTGGTACGCCAGTTCGTCAGTCGGCAAGAATGAATATTTCAAGTCCTGAAAATAAGCAAGTCAGAGTCGAGAGAGAGTAGAATGAATCAAGGAATAAATGGACATGCAAGCCAGTAAAATTATCAAAGCCAAGTCCTGAGAACGACGAGGCTTGTAAGGGCGCCGTGGGATGTGGTGCCGAATGACAAGGACCGCCCGGAGAAAATCACGATGACAGGTGCAGTCCGCCGTGGTGAGGCATTGAATCTGTGTAAGGAGTTTGAGCGGCACCCCGGCAGGCAGAGGTCAATCCTGCAATCAAGCAATGTGGGCGGAAAGAAAGGTATGAAATCCAAGCAAAAAAAGTATCACCGCAAACGTGGAGCGGAGGTCCAAGGCTTGGGAAGGGTGTCAAAGCCTTTGTTGAAGTCAATCCAAATCGGTGGGAGTTTGCGCCAAATTGCGAGGGCTGGTGGTCAAGGCAGTCGCAGTCAATCCTGAAGTTGAGAGTTAGTTGCGAGTTAATAGTGAAATGAAGGGTGCGTACCAATCAGAGAGCCATGACTTGAGTGTAAGAAATTGAAGGCTGCCAGAGTGAGAACAGGATTGTTCGAGTCGAATTATTTCAAAGCCTAGTGGTAATTTGAAGTCGTTGGATCGTTGAAGTCGAGATTTTGTCCAATTATTTCAAAGCCTAGGTGTAATTTGAAGTAGTTGAAGCCATTCCAGTGGACCCAAGCTCAGTTTCAACCAAAAAAACTGAGGTAACCACAGTCTGTGACGATCTGAAAAGAATGTTTAGCAATCCAAACAAAAAGAAAGGGCAAATTGCGGACCGTGCGCCGAAACTGTAAAGTGGTTAGATTCAAGGGTCTAGAAGGGCTAATCTAGGGTTGAATGAGTAAGCCAGTGGATAAAGGGGTAAAACTAAAACATTGATGCCGCTCAGTGTTCGTGCGCGTCGAAAGGTGGTGGTGGTTGATGTCAACGAGCGGGAATCGATGCCGGGCCGGGTGGCCAAGGTCCGAGTCCGTGTCAGGAAGCCGGAACGCGAGGGGGATGCGAGGCCGACGTCTTCAAGCTTCAAGCCTTCAAGCTTTCAAAGCCGCAGTAATGCTTCCTCCAATCTGATTCAATTTCAAGTCCTCGCGCTACCCAGGATCTGCATCCCGCAGGTATTGTTTTCATGTTGAGGACGTAGACTGCATTCAAAGAGTGTATACGGACATGGGAGCGTGTACGCGTACGGGTGGGGACTGGGAAGAGCGGGCCCAAATGCGCGTGGAGATACCGAGCCGAGCCCGCGCGAAACCGGGAGGACCATGCGCAGGAACGAGTCCGCGCGCTGCCGTTCCCGCGCCCAGGCTACCCGCGCTGCACTCCTTATTCGGCACCGGGGGAACTCGGCGCAGACGGTGCGCGCACGGTATCCGCATCCGAATGTGCGCAGATAAACGGTCCGGATGCACAAGTATCGAGCAGCGCAAGAACGAGTCCGCGCCTGCACAAACTCGGCCCGCCACACCTCCGCAAGCAGGACTTTCGGCGTGGCGCGGGGACGGCATCCTGCATCCCGCCGAGTTTGTGCAGACGGCACGTGGTGCCGTCTGACCTCGACTCGACAGCGAGAGCGCGTGTGCGGCAATGTGCACGAGGGCGGGGGACGAGGAGAGATAGGGTGGGAAGAGGAGACGAGGGAGGGAAGACGGGGGGTACGATGGGCGCCGAGGTCTACTTGACATGCGCGTGCGTGGCTCTCAAGTCCGCACAGACAGAGACGACCAAGTCGCGTGCGCAGGCATAGCTCCGCATTACATGTAAGCCCTGCGCACAATCGGAGCGTTGCACACAGATGTGAGTACACCGTGGCAGGTGGCACAGAACGGATACGCGCAGCGTGTCCTACGAGTGGGATGGGGAGGGACGGGGTACGAGTGAGAGGTAAAGGGGCAAGGGAGGGGGAAGGGACACGGGGACGGAGATGGTGTGGAAGGGCGAGCAATGCCGCACCATTGTCGCGTCCACACCACGCACCATGTACGTGCATTGCAGTACATTGCACGACGCCCGCCAGAGCGTGGTGCGTGTGGCGTCGCGGCGCTGCAGCGCCGCTTTCGACCGCGACTTGTGCACTTGCACAAACGCTGTAGCGTGACATGCGGCTCGGTGTGCAGCACGAGAGAGGATGTGTATGAGGTGGCGGCAACGGGCAGGTGGATATGCGACAGGAAAAGCGAGGACGGAGCGGGAAGGAAGGGGGAGAAATGGGGCATAGAAGGAACTAGAAGGTGAAGGGGAAACCAAGGGACGGGGATAGGGATGGAGCATGGCGGTGGGGTCTTGATTCAGCAATGCACGACGCTGGGGAAATGGTGAGCATAGTATGTACTGTATAAGAACAGTCAGGCCTAGAGCGAGAGCGCGGGCGAATGATGCACCTTGGATGTGGGATTGATAGCGAGCACATTGAAAGTTAGAGCCGTGGGCAGGGCCATTACATTGGGTGGTGAACGGGGCGCACGAAGCGAGAGCGCAGAGGCGAAGGCAAGAGGATGGGGCAGCCATACAGGGACGTGAATTTAGACGGGATGTAGACGAACAGTGACGCCGACGAACGAGTGCGAAGGCATGGGGCGTCAATCGACAAGGGCGCGCCGACCGCACGATAATGCTGCTGCTGTTGCTGGCGGGGCTGCTGACGTCCGACTCGGTCTCGGAGGAGGTGGTTTGGGTGCCGCACAGGAGATCGAGCGCGCGCGCGGCGCTGGGCCAGACAATCTCCATCTCCTTGAGCGCGTCCATGCATTTTGTAAGCCCCATGCGGGTCGGTCGGATATGCGAAGACTGCACATCAGTCAGCCGTCTCATCGACAGAAGAGTATGAAGAGGACCCACGCGAGGTGACGTGCATGATGCTAGCGGTGAAGATACAGTAACAGAGGAAGACCGCATAGTGCTTGAGCGTGTATGTCTCCGAATACAGCATAGCTGTGAGCCAACGAATGAGTTTGTAATCAATGAACAAAGGACTAGTACACACCAATAGTCGTGATATGGTTCGCTACGCCCACACACAACTCATAGCTCTTCTCCGCGCTTCCCCATACATGGCCCTCCTTCGGCGTCGGACTGCTACACACACACACATCAGTTCGTGGACCCACCCATCCCCAAAACAAACCGACACGTACTGCTTATGCCTCTTCCCTCCGTTCTGGCGGATACTACAACCACGCATTCGATTAGTTGTGCAGAAGTACGGAAAGAGGAGGATACTCACAACGGGCGATGCAACAACAACACCGCACACCAATATTGCATATGCAGCGTCAGCACCTGCGGCAACGGCACCACCGCGCCTGCGGCGCTCCGCATCGCAGGGTTGTGCTGCAGGTGCGCCGGCAGTCCAAGCTGCCACTTGTCGAGCTGCCCGTCGAGCACGACGAGCTCTGCGTGTCAAATCGCTGCGGGGTGCAGCGCGTAGATGGATTGCACGATTTGCGAGAGGATGCCAGCTGTGCAGGGGTAAGCGCGTATCATTATCTATAGGGCAGGAGGACGCACCAAGCCTAGCAGACACGTTGAAGCACGAGATGACGCGGCCTGGGCGCGTACGGGGGTGCAGTGGAGCCCACTCTCCATCTCTTCCGCCTGAAACTCCCGTCAGCAAGCAAGGAGGGAAGGAACATGGCCATGGCGGGCCAGACGCGCGCTTTTGTCAGCTTCGGTCCGCAGTATTGCCATTGGCAGCGGTGCTGAAATCGGGCTCATGGTCGGCGTCCTCATCCCCGTCCCCGTTGCCATCGCCATCGCCATCGCCGTCCCCATCCCGCCCGTCGCGACCACCCCACCTCCGCCTCGTTGTCGTTGTCGCTGTCGCAGCCCCACCCCGCCGCGCGTGCAAGGCCGGAGACGGAAAGCGACAGCATCTGACTGTGGGTGGATGCATCGGCCATGGGGGTGGTTTGTGCTACAACGGATTGGTGAGGTGGTGTGTGAAGGTAGCTTCGGACCGACACGCGGTGTGACTGATCCACGTGAGCAGTGACACAACACCCGTTTGGCGGTTCATTCCCGAACACCAACATGGCCATATAACTCTCCGAAGCCATGGGCCTGCCAAACCCTGTACTCAGTTTATATGTTCGTTACTGCCAAAAAAATTGACAGGTCACTGGTTTCGTGGAACAAGCACGATTTATTGACCTACACCGCCGGTGTTGGGGCGAAAGGAGAGAATCTGAACGTCGTTTATGGTGCGTTTATCCTTCCCTAATATTCCCAAGCTATTGAGATGACTTTAGAGCTCGGTATGTTCTCAAAAATCAGAGGCAGAGAACATTGAATGAATGGACAACAGATAAATCCTTTGCGGCGCTCCTGACATACCCGGTGGCAGGAGCTTAACCTCTTTGCAGAACGCATGATGGGCGGCCCGATTCCTAGTCCGCCGAAGCTCGACCTGAACAGAGTGGTACTTACGTGGCTTCTTTGAAAGCCTCGAATACATGGCGGACCGTACACGCCGAAATTGTATCACTCTTGCACCTGTACGTGCAATTGGAAGAGCCAGATGGTATGGTCGGTTTACAGAAGCTCTGCAGAGGCTGGATCCTCGCCATAACGAGGTAAGACCAACATCGTGAATGCAGAAGTCGAGGGGATCAATCTTATCGCACTTTCAAGTTGACTTGCACGGGTTTGCCAAACATGTGATTAGATTGAAACTTGAGTTTGTGAAGATAATCAGAGGCCATCAACAAAGATTTCTGTCGGCCTGGAATGGAGACCTCTCTTGGAATTCTGCGGAAGGGTCTAGCGGGCAGGATAAACCCAAGGAGACATGTTAAAGTGAAATTTTCTTGGTTAAATCCAAAGTGTAGTTGTAGGCAAGTTCTGTGGGGTGGCGACACAGGATGAAGTTCAACCTAGTGGTTCAACCAAATATATAGGTAAGTTCAGTCTGTACTAGGTTAATTTCCACCAACCGTTGGATGAATAACAGCCTTTTGTAGGCTAGCCCGAATAGGTTAGATACCCCTCTAAAACCGTCAAAACTCAGCGTTTTCGGATGACTTCCAACCTAACATAGTTTGAGTGTGGTGGCCAGAAACAACCAATAGCCTACTAAATTCCTCACAGTCCATAGGTTGCATATCCCTGTAATTTGGGTGATTTTGTTCAACTTTTTGCGTGGAAGTCTGTCAGCACAGAGCCTTAACTAGCAGGGTTACTGCGACGTAGGCGACTGGCGATACAGAAAGAGATAACTGGTAACAAAGTAATTAGAATATATGTGAAATATGTCAGAGGCGTTGCCAGTGACGGTTGACGTTGCAGCGTGCAACAAGGCAGAGAGGGGTGATCGTTGGAAAAGCAATCGGAGGGAAGTTGAAATAAAAGGATCAATGCGGCACCTGATGGGATTCCTGATCCGGGGTCGGCATTGATCTCGGCATTCGGCTTATTCCGATTGTGGTTGAATAACCTGGGGTGGATGTTAGGTGAATAACCCAGAGAGTTTAGAATAGGGAAAAAGTGGGAATCATGACAAAATCAAAGAATTTGCCGTTGAGTCCGAATTTCCTTATTTGGACATCGGCGTTGCGTCACCCCTTTTGGAAGGTGCATAACTTTCTAAACAAGTGAAGTACCGATCAAAACAAACAATGTCATGGGCCCCAAGCAAACCGCAAGAGTTGAACTCATGAGAACAGGAATCATGTTATAAAATAGAGATTGTGACACTGTAAGCCACTACACCATCATGACAGGCGATTTACTGATAAAGAGTGAGTTGTAGAAGGAAAAAGGGTACTTGGATACACCCGTAGTTTGAGAAAAAATCCTGTGGATGCACCCAATGTTCAGGTAAGATGTCCAGGATGCACCCATGGTTTGAGACAGTTGCCCGGGGGTGCACCCTACCCCAAGGTAAAACGGTCTGGGTGCACCCGCAGTCTAGAGGGGGTACGTTGATAAGCCGTGAATCAAAACACGCCGAACTATGCGTTTTTCGGTGTTTTAACCGCGCACATGATCCAAAATGAGGACTAACGTGTATCCCGCACGGTTAGTCAAAAGACATACCAAGGCTATAAGCCGCAACTCGTTCGCGACTCACTTACCAGAAAACTGCACATACTGGATAAGGGATTGACGACGGGTACCGCTTGGGCAAGGCTGAATATTGGTTCAGAAGCCACTTTGGGGTTCTACTTTACTAAGGGATAAGCTAAGACGCACTCTGTTGATTATTGGTCTAAGGGAGTTTCTCCTTAGACGGACCTTTCGGATTGTTGAATAATGTTTACAACCAAGACGCGACACGTTCCGTCACATGACCAGGCCATGCCTTAGACAAGGTATTCAATACCAGCTAAGACGGCTAAACGGCCAAAGGGTCTTGGCAATACCCCGATCAAGTGCCACTTATAAATAAGCACGATATTGATGATGCGAGTCTAACTTGCGAACTAACTTACCAAATTGGGAGTTCGGGGTGTCCACAAGAAGCCCGGGCTCTGAGCATCTCAGGATAAGGCTTCGACCACTGGGGACATTACCAGTTACTGGCCCAAGGCTCAAGAAAAGAGCTTACCAACTGGGCGATCGAATTAGGAACCGATCTGACAACATGTCCCGCAACTAAATAACTTATTAGGGGTTGGGATAATGTTTGAGCCTGCACAACTGTATTGAGCTGACGCTACTGTACTTAATAATTCTCGGATAGATACCCGCAGTAGCATAATAGCGCACATGTAATACGTTTTGAGTAGATATAAAAGGAGGGTAGAATTAGTAGGATAGGCACTGGATCCTCCCTAAAAGAGCAGCTAGCAATAAAGCACCGCGTACCAGGGGAATTCTAGGGCTTGTTCAACTAAGGCTAACTCACATAACGAGTTTAGTTTGATAATAACAAGTTTCGTTTTGGAATCGGATTTCGGACTATAAGTCAACCCATAAAACCCACAACCTCACCGTGTTACCAGACAAAGAGAGTTTCAGACAAAGCGAGTTTTCAGACAAAGAGAACACAGACTTGACCCAGACAAAGAGAATCGGACGCTACATAGCTGTGAGGCTTTAAAATCTAACAAACTGCGACTAAGGCGTTCAGAACTCTGTTCAACTCTTATTCGAGCCAAAACTTGTGCTAAGCACGCAATTCAAACAAACAAACTTGCTCTCGAACTCTGGTCCTCGTCCTTGGAAGTACATTCGTGTAATCTTGGACAAGCAATCACAACTCGTCGGCGAATATAGACCTTGAAAGGGGTGTGAAGGTGTTAGATTTGGTTAGTAGTTGTTAGTTGGTGTAGCCATTCTTCGGATTAGGCTTAGCCTGCGAAGCATTCTGCTCGTCGTCTTTAGCATTAGGTAGCATTTTGGTCTGTTTCCCGAGCACACATTTCATCTGGAGCCCACCGCGAGGGGACCAGAATAGAGATTACTTTTGTAGTCTGAATTGCACAGAGTCTTTCAACAGAAAGTCTCGCCCAAGCACTTGGCAAAAATAAGCCAGATCGAACTCCGACTCTTTGACCCTTACCAAGGGCTTTGAGTAGAAAAACACAGCTAAGCCGTTTACAAGTAAACGAGCACCATTGATTCATCGAGGCCTGAAGGGTCTGATTCAGAACCAGAGAACTTTGAAGGCTTAGGAACTCCGACGTTTTGGGATAGACCCGGAACTAGGATTTCAACCAACTCCAGGCAATCTAGCCAAGCTTCACCGTTTTCACTCGCGCCTATAGCAAAGCGCACAAAGACTAAGACCGCTGCTGAACTTGGAAGAGCGGAAGCATCTGTTTCCACCCGGCTAAGAAGGCAAACGTACTTCAACCGACCACCGCAACCAACTGCTTCTAGCTCACGAAGGGAGTTACCTCCTGATAGTGAAGAAGAGAATTTACCTTTGGGACCGCTTAGAGTCGCTTTACCAGCCTCTCCTACCTTACCTGAAACTCCTGGAATGAGCACCCAAGGTACTCAAACTCCGAACCAGCCACCAGTACAGACTACGAACTCTGCGCCTGGCACGCAGCAAACTGTTTTACCAACTCAGACTCCTGCTCCTCCTCAGAATCCAGCTCCGGCCATGGCCCAGACAGGACACACGAACTTCAGAATGCCGAATGGGTGGGACAGAAATAGCCCACGGTTTGACGGCAAAACCGCCTCAAGCCTGAAACGCTTCTTGCTCCAGTGTAACTCAATAATCACGCAAGGGGGTCTCGTAGACGACGACGATAAGAAAGCGAGAGTCCTAGAATATGTTGAAACCGATGTGCGAGACCAGTGGGAGACCTTAGACTCTTTTGTTGGTGGGACATATGAATCCTGGATTAAGGAGATTGAGGCCTTATTCCCTGAATTGGAAGATTGGGATAAGGGATCCATCGAAAAGCTCAATCGGCTCTGCAAGCAGAACCAGAACATTTCAACATCGGACTTAGGGCAGCTAAGAAGGTTCTCCAAAGCCTTTATGGTGGAGGCGACTAAGCTTCTAGCTGACCCGGCCGCCATTTCCAATGGGAGATTGGTTACTATATTCGAAGGATGCTTAGACCAAGATTTCGCGGCCCTGGTTAAAGTAATGAGAAATCATGTAACAATCATGGGCATAGCCAACCCTGCGTACGCCATACCTGCGGGAGTTCCTGGCACAGCTGGGGCTTCCACTGGAGTTAAACGTCGCACGGACAAACCGCCTATCCAAGAAGTGATTAGGGTTGCCGAATCTATCGCTGCGGCAAGCGGTGTGGATGAAGATAGTGATAAGGACGATTTCGTTAACACTGGCCCAGTGTCTAAAACAGCTGCAGCTGAGGTTAAGGGCATGAAGAAAGAGCTTAGCTCGACCATGGACACGTTCGCTGAAGAAATGGCTAAGCTAAAAGATGCCATGGTTGTTCAAGAAAAGCGGATGAAGGAAAGTTTGAACCACGTGGAAACCACGCTTAAACATACCTTCAGCCAGGCTGTGAGAGGCCCGCCTCCGCACCAGGACTTACCACCAGTAAACCCTAGGGCTAATCCCAACCCTGGTCCACTCAGAAGTGACAAGGACGCAGGATGTCATTATTGTTGGGAAACTGATCACCGAATTGCGGAGTGTGACTATAAGAATGAGCACATCGATATGGCATACCTGTCGTTCGACTCCGGGTATTTAAGATTGGGGAACGGGGCCTATATTCCTAGGGCACCCATGGATAAGAGCCGCAAGGTACGGGTGGACGAGTATTATGCCAGCCAAGGGAAACCCAAAGGCAAACCTTTGAGGAGCTCCTTAGCCGCGAACTACCACCACACCCAGTACGCTCAGACTAGCTACGGCGAAGATGACTATGTCCATGCGATATATGATTCTAGGGATGATGAACTAAGATCTAATAGGGTCCAGAGGCAGTTCCACGCGGCTATACCAGCTCCGCCAGCACCTCATAACCATTACCCAACGGCAGCAGTACCGGGGATTCCTTATCCTGTAAATCAAGGGTTGGCGCCTTTAGCCTATCCAGGGTTTCCTTATCCAGGAATTCCGAGCACGGCACCCATTACGCAAATAACGCAACCTCAGTATGTTCAAATCCCGACTGCTCCAGCAGCAACCCCTGGGAACTTTGATTTCAACCAGTTGGCACAACTTGTCGACGAAGCCCGCCGAGCGGGCCTTGTCCAGCCAAGCGCGCCACAGGAACAGTTCGTGGCAACTCGAACTGGGGCTAGGTCTGATGGACCTGCCCAACCAAATTTCTAGGCGGTTCGAGGAAGGAGGCCGGGCAGAGGTTGAATACCCCTGTTCCAGCAGCCAAGCCTCCAGAGAACCGGAAAAGGGCTGAAAGGGAATCGGATAAAAGTGATAATTGGCGGGCTAGGGATAAAACAAGACCTGGTCCGTGGCATGTTCGATGGGCAGACGAAGAGAAGGCCCAAGAGGAGGCTAAGCTACAGGATTGGCCTGTTCCGGCAGATATGGAGGAGTTAAATAGATTCCTAAGTTGGATTTCTATATTCAAGGATGAGATATGGGACTTCTCTCGGCACATTAAACCTTTGGTAAACGTGTTGAAAGATAGGAAGTTTGAATGGGGCTCGGCTCAACAAGGGGCCTTTGACGAGATTAAGCATACCATAATCTTGTGGATGCAGCGGAAAGCTAGAGAAAGGGAGCGCGATGAGAAGGAGAGGGGTGACTTAATTCCTGATAACGGGAAGTACCCTCAAATCTCCAAAGTGATCACCTTGGATGATGTATACCCAGATGAAAATCCAGGCCAAGGCGCTTTCACTACTCACGTAGACTCGGCGGACAAAAACTTGGGAAGGAGGAATCAGAGAAATGAACCTAGCCCAGTAGCACCGGAAAGAGCGTATAGAGTGGTTTCCGCCTCTGACAGGGCAAAAACAGAAGATGCAATCGTGGACCAGATTATGGGGAGCGCTAGCAGTTTAACCGCAAGCGAGATCGCTGCAGTAGCGCCAGGGGTCAACCGAAAGTTGAAGATGAGGTTAACCAAAACCAGAGTGCCGATTAAGCAGCCTCCGGCTAAGGAAGCCCTAGCCCAAGAAATAGACCAGGAGAACGCTGATCTTCCTGGCCTATTGGACGACAAAGATGAACCGTTTAAACTGGACTGGGACGCGCTTGACGTGGCGGAACTACCCACCGTAACTTCCCTGTATGTTGCGGCTGAAAATGAATATGGGATTCCGGCTGGTTCAATAATTGTACCAGACCCTTACGAACAATATTTGGATTCGCTAAAAGAAGGCGAGGTCCCTAAGCAAGTATATGTGGCCAGGGAGTCTGACTCCTTGAGAGCTATATGGCCCTTAGTCTTTGGCAAGGAAAGGGTAGAAAGTGTGCTAGATAGTGGTTCTCAGATAGTTTCAATGGCATTGAAAACCGCTCAGCGGCTCAACATACCCTGGAACCCTGACGTTCAAATATTTATGCAGAGTGCGAACGGGCAGTTGAAAAAGTCGGCAGGCTTGGCCAGGAATGTGGCCTTCCTGTTTGGTGATATCACACTCTATCTGCAAGTACATGTAATCGACCAGCCTGCCTACGAGATATTATTGGGTCGGCCTTTTGAGGTTCTGACCGAGTCAAACGTTCAGAATAAGAGGGATGGTACCCAGACACTCACTCTCACGGATCCGAACTCGGGGAGAAGAGTCACAATCCCAACTAGCGTGCGGGGAGCGCTTTCTATGGCTAAGCAACCTAAGGACAATACGTCCAGGAGGGCCACTGTAGAAGAGGTTGAGGATGAAGACGAGGCTAAGACTAGGCCTAAACGAAGGGCTACTGTTCTGCCAGAGCAGGAAGGACCGGGTTTTCAGAGATCTTCGAGGAATTGATCCGAGGAGAGCTAGCACTGAAATTCGGGTTTAATAAGGATGGGGAGCTTGAGATCGAAGGATACTTGCAACCCAGGAATGGCATTTCGTTTACGGCAGAAGAATTGAACACGGCATACTTGCTGGTGTCCACCGAGAGCAATGAACTTAAGGAGGACGTACAGGCCCAAACCCTTTTACAAGAGTTTGTGGCTCCGCGGCCAAAACAGCAAGAACATAAAGACGGAGACCGAACATATGGGGTATTTACCTTCGATGAGAGATTACCAGATCACTTGTACGACAAGGCTCATGGGAAATCTCGGGTTAAGAAGCTATCCTACCAAAAGCCTTATCCAGAAAAACCTAAGCACAGCACGGGCTTAGACGTAAGGTGCTCTTGCTGCCAAGTGGCTGACTGGTTATCACCGGACGAAGCAGAGCAAGACCCTAGCAAGAATCCTGATACGGTCTACGCGGGGGAGAGAGTACCAATGGAGGCGGTGTTTGCTACCAAGAAGTACAAACCAGTGGCGCTAAAAACTAGGCCGGTACTGGGAGACTTGCCAGAACGTTTCAGGATAAAGAGGGAGATAATTGGGGATCCACTCAAGGATATGCCAGGACTCTCGCCTAACCCACCTGACTTTGTACCAACGGGTAGGTATACCGAAGAAAGGAAGAAGATTATTGAAAAGATTCACGAGAAAGATTTCATGTGGCTAGAAGAGCACAAGCTAATGCACCACTTTATGATGGAACAGGAAGCAGCCTTCGCCTGGGATGACTCTGAACGTGGAAGCTTTAGACATGACTTCTTCCCACCTGTTGAGATTCCAGTGGTTGAACATAAGGTTTGGGTTGAAAAGAGTATCCCCATCCCGCGTGGACAATTAGAGGAGTTCTGCAAGGTTATCAAGAACAAAATAGACGCAGGGGTTTACAAACCCTCAATTCGTCTTACAGGTCTAAGTTCTTTGGTGTGGTTAAGAAGGATGGCAAAAGCATCCGTCTAGTCCATGCCTTAGAACCTCTGAACGCGGTTACTATTGCACACTCGGGAATACCACCGGCTACGGATGAACTGGCTAACCACTTTGCTGGAAGGGCGTGTGGCGCAGTACTGGACTTATACTCGGGCTACGACCACAGGGACTTGGATGAAAATTCCAGGGACTTTACAACGTTCCAAACTCCGTTCGGTGCATTGAGGCTGGTTAAACTACCTCAGGGTTGGACTAATTCGGTACCAATATTTCACGATGATGTGACTTTCATCCTAAGGGACGAAATACCACATGTAACTATTCCCTATACTGTACCCTTTTGTATGGGTGAAACGTAACGCGTAACGCGACACCCGTTTCGTTTCCGCGGTAACACGTAACTCAAGGCTGGTTTCACGGCTAAGTGCGTGACATGAAAAGCGTGCAAAAAAATGAATTTTCGGTGCAAAAAAAGGCTAAAAATCCCCCCGAGCCTGTAGCTGTCGTTCCCCATCTATCCCGTAAGCCTACAAATGTTTATTCACTTTCAACTCTGCCATCCGAGAGAACTTCCGTCACTTCACACCAAAGCACTCCCTCGTCGGTATAAGACCACATGTTCTCGGTTTCTTCTCCTGAGACTAACCCCTCACTAGTCGGACAGCGTGCGGGAGCACCGGTTATGGGTCCATGCTGCGAAAAATTGTCGACATCAAGTTTGATGCCGAGAGCGTCATCAAGCACGGTCTTGAGAGCAACATCCGAGTCGTCTTCAGTCTCAAAATTTCCTTGGTCCTCTTCCCGAAGTGCGGTCTCAGATTCCCCATCGGCGGAAACCATGAGAACCTTGTTAAGATGTGTTGCACCACAACGATTGGCGATTTCCGTTGCCAGTGTTGTGTCTTCACGCAGGAAGTGTCGAAGAGCTTTCTCGGAATCTTTCCCATGCAAGCACTCGGCCGAAAGGTTCCAGTTTGTGCCCGGAACCTCACATTTTCGCCAAGCCTACAACCTCCTTTAATACACGCCAAGACATCAGTTGATGCTTACCTGTTGAACAATTTTACGGCCGTCCGGCGTTTGGAAGAAGTCGTACATCTTCACCAGGCCTCGAACAGTGGCATCACGAAGAATGGGAAGTGATGATGGAAATTTAATGTCTCGGGGAGCGACACCTTTTTCGGTTTGAGTTTTGAAGATTTCCACAAGGTAGTCAAGCGAGTCTTGCTTGAGAATGTGTTTTGCAACACGTTGGAGACCCACATCTGCAGGCTGGAACAGCTCAGTGCAGCCTCTGGGCACAAAGATTAAAATAATGAACGGGAAATCTTTGAAGATGAGAGTTCGAAACTCTTCCCCGATGTGAACGGCGTAAAGATCGATATAAGCGATCATAAGCTGATCGTCGTCGAGGTCGTCTCGCGCAATAATCTTGGCACGCCACGGAACGAGCACGTCCTCCACCCAATGCTTCATGGTAAAAAATGTTGAGAAGTGGCTGTTCTTTTTCTCGCTTTTGGCAGATGAGAAGATAAAACCCCGATCGACGGCCTCCTGCATTTTCTCGGCATTTTTGGTTGGTAACGAGCCGTCAGTCTTTCCCGCCCATACAGCCTGAACTGGGAGGAAATCTCCAGCAGGAGTTGACGACAGCATCATGGTGTAAGCTCATTTCTCATCTTTTGCGACAAGATCAACTTGTTTAGCACCGCGGTCATGGAACGTGTGTCCGCTGGCCGGAAGTAAGTAATTTCCGGCTTGATCAGCGTTAACAATGAGCTGGATTTATTTTCGTGTCAGAGAAGGGTGCACAAAGAGAGGGAGATAAAGGCCAAGTACTTACCTCTGGTGGAATCCCGCCGGTTAATATGGCGTAGCGCAGTCCGAAAAATGTTCGCTCCAAAAGGTCCGGAGCATCCTCGGGGATGTGCCGCGCCGCACGCGTTGCCTTTCGAGGGGTCCAATCCATCACGCTCGACAGAAAGGCCCGAACATAGTACTCAGACACCTTGAATTTCGAAAGAAGATGTCGCTGCTGCTGTGTTATCTCTGCTATCAATATCCCTCGGGTAATCGACACATTGACAACAGCGCCGGCGGTTTGCAGGCCTTGTAACGTCTCCTTCACGTTTTTGGTGATGTCCGGATACGGCGTAAGGATCCCGGTCCGACCAGAAGCAGTGAGGGCTCTGCCGGCAATGACCTTGTCCATCGTGGCAGGCAGCCATTCATCCTTCCCCTTCACTCGCCACCGCGAAATCGTTCCCTTGTGCAGTGTTCCAAAAAGCACTGGGTTTTCCCGCTGAAGGTAGTTTACGCTCGCAGTGGGGCTCCATCCCGTGCGCCGCATAGCTTTGTCGATGTAATCAAATAAGAAGGGACTAAACCAGTTGACCGTCGCCGCTTTCTTCTGGACAGCACCACCTCGTGTACCATTGCGCTGGTCCCGCCATCCTTGAGTCCCCGCCCGTGAAGTTCCTGCGACATCGATAGCGCGTTGGGATGCTTGGGCATTGGCTCCCCGTGCCAGCACTACGTGGAGATTGCCGTCGTCTGACAGCTCATCAGCACTCTCCTTCTCTGCCTGTTTCTTCGCCCTGTGCTTCCTCTGCCTTTTTGCTGCAAGCTCCCGTTTCCTCTGCTCCCTCTCCTCTTGCTCAGCCTCCTGCTGACACAAAAACTGCTCTCTACCTTCACGGTGACGCTGGCTTGCCTCTTTCTGATGAGCGTCCTTCGCTCCCGGGGCCCAAGTCTGCCACCCCATTTGGGCAAGAGTTCCCTGGCGGTTTTGCGATAAATTAACACCTCCAGTCGACGGAATGACAACATTTGGTGCTAGGGTTTGGCGTGGAATGGTGGATTGTTGCGCAGATGGCATCGCTGGCATGTCAAAATCGCTGTCAGAGTCGACGATGGTCAAGCGTTTTGCCGTCCTGCTTTTCTTTGGCGCGTGAACCTCCACCGAGTTATCGGTATCATTCCCTCCACTTTCGCGCTCTTGGCGCTTTTTAGTCTGGGAGGGGATGACTGCACCACTGTCCTTTGCACCTTGGATCAGCTGATTGAGCCAGGCTGTCTCAAAGGCTTTCCTCTCCGACGGATTCATATGTTTGATGACCTTTTTGAGGAATGGTACTAGTCCTTGAACTCGTACCCCGCGCTCCATAAATTTTATTGTGGTTCTCTGAGTCTCAAAGGAGACTTCCAGAACTCGATTTGTTTCCTGCAGCAGTGTGGTCTCTGCTACACGATCCTCATCGAGATAGAAGTGGTACGTCGAGTTTGTTCGCTCCAACGGGAGGGTCGACGGTAAGTTAGATCAAAGCTGTTTGAGATAATTAATGCGCTCTATGAGTGCCTGTGGCAGGCCCGTTGACGGCTTAGACATCGCTAGTGGTGGCATAGTGGATTTTTTTGTGGTATACAGTTTATTCTGCCGGTTTGTTCCGCCGTTTCAATATTTTTAGCATGTCACGCATAACTCCGGCATCGTTTCTGGTTTCACCGTCGCGGTTTCAGTCACTCCTCAAGATAGGTTTCACCCATACAAAAGGGTACAGTATTGATGACGTGCCCGTACGAGGGCCAGGAAGCCGGTATATACAGGAAGATGGTACCTACGAGACTATTCCAGAAAATCCTGGGATAAGGCGGTTCGTATGGGAACACTTCGGTAACTTGAATCAAATAGCACAACGGCTCAAGTATAGTGGCTGTACGATCTCAGGGCTTAAGGCGTTACTTTGCCTGGAGGTATATCCTGTAGTAGGGCACTTTTGCTCTTTCGAAGGAAGAAGGCCTTCAGAAGACCGGATAGGCGTTATCGAAAGATGGCCGCCTCTCGAGACCGTGTCAGAAGTCAGACAGTTCCTTGGCGTTGTTGGTACTATGAGAATGTTCATAAAAGACTACACTGTCATGTCTAGACCTCTGACTAGATTGCTAAGAGCAGACATTGACTGGGAATGGGAGGGTAAGCAACAAGCGTCCATGGATAAAATTAAATACGCCGTGCGCCATTGCGACGCCCTCAAACCAATAAACTATGATTGGGACTCCGACGTTATAATGGCAGTAGACACCTCTTGGATGGCAGTTGGTTTAGAAATATTCCAAATTGACCCAGAGGATCCGAAGAAGCGATACTACGCTAAGTTCGACTCTATTCCGTTAAACGATAGGGAAGCTAGGTTTTCTCAGCCTAAGCGGGAACTTTACGGACTCCTGCGCGCGCTGCTTCACATGCAGTACTGGCTGTTAGGGTGCCGGAAATTGGTGATTGAGACGGATGCCATGTATATCAAGGGCATGTTGGCTAACCCGGGAATGGGGCCAAACACAACAATTAATCGTTGGATAGAACAGATCCTTATGTTTCATTTTGAACTTAAGCATGTTAGGGGGATGACCTTCTCTCCAGATGGTCTTTCTAGAAGGCGAAAGGTGCCGGGGGACACAGATTACCCCAACCCAGAGATAGGCTACGATGATAACCCACCGCCAAAGGACCATGCAGAATGGGATCATGAGGCACCGCAACCATTGGACTTAGAGGATTTCAAAGGGGACATAGATACTAGGGGAGGTTATTTGCAGGAGAATCAAGAGTTCACCAGCGAAGAACAAGCACCTGAGCCCTATTCCTACGACGAGTTCAAGAATAATATCGACATACTGGACGCCTGTTTTCAGGATATTACGGATGAGGACCTTAGCCTAGGCCCGGAAATTGCTACTTCGGTGGCAGACTTCCAAAAGGACTGTGAAAGGTCGTATAGAGAACAGCAGGAGATAGATGAGAGCATTAGAAAGGCCTATGAGTCCGAGGGGAAACCCATGCCTCAATTTATCATGAGCCAGATTCAAGAAGAGGAAAAGCTGTTACCAGACACCGACTTCAAGTTCGATCCGGATAAAAGGGAACCTTATCCGGAAGAGCAGAGATCGGAAATGGGTGCCTTGCAAGATGAAAGGCTTGAGGTCTTGAGAAAGTGGTTTAAGGATCCGATGAAACGTCCTGAAGGATACTCTCACAAGGAGTACGGCCACCTGATCAGATACTCTAGACACTTCTTCATGGACAAGAAAGGCAGACTATACCGGCGGGGACCTGATTCAGCGCATAGACTGGTGGCAGAAAAAGGCCACCGTATGTATCTGATGAAAGGATCACATGACAGCCTTGGCCATAAGGGAGTATACTCGACTAAGTCCTTAATTGAGGCACGGTTCTGGTGGCCAGAGATGGAACGGGATATTTCCTGGTATATAAAGTCTTGCAGACTATGCCAGGATAGGCAAAAGAAATTGCTGCGAACTCCACCCATCGCTACTATGACCCCGAGCTTATTCCAGAAAATCCATGTTGATGTGATGATTATGGGAACGGTCTCGAACGGGCATCGATACTTGGTCTCGGCCAGGGATTCACTTTCCAGATGGGCCAAAGGCAGAGCCCTAAGGGCTGACAATGGAGAAACTCTAGGCAGATTCTTATTAGAAGAGATAATCTGCAGGTGGGGTTGTCCAAAATGGCTAGTCACAGATAATGCACCGCAGTTCTTAGCCGCTGTAAAATGGCTATCCGCAAAATACGGAATAGTTGGAATAAGGATATCTCCTTATAATTCCAAAGCCAACGGACCTGTAGAACGGAGCCATTGGGACATGAGACAGTCGCTATACAAAGCTACGGGAGGAGATGCCAGAAAATGGTACTGGTTCCTTCCACACGTACTTTGGGCAGACAGGATAACTGTTAGGCGTGGCTTAGGGTGTTCACCCTACTTCGCTGTAACGGGGGCTCATCCAATCATTCCATTGGACATTGCCGAAGCGACCTGGCTAGTTGACTACCCGGATGAAATTATCAGCACTGAAGACCTGATTGGCTATAGGGCACTAGCCCTGGCTAAGCATGTACAACACATCGACGAAATGAGAAGTCGAGTGAATGCTGAGAAACTAGCTGCTGTGAGGCGCTATGAAAGGATCCACGAGAAGACGATAAAGGACTATAATTTTAGCCCTGGTGATCTTGTATTAGTCAGGAATACCACGGTTGAAAAATCCTTGAACACCAAAATGGAACCAAGATACTTGGGGCCAATGGTGGTTGTTCGTCGGACTAAGGGAGGATCGTACTTGTGCTGCGAGATGAACGGCGCCATGCTGCATGGCAAGGTAGCCCAATTCAGAGTGGTACCATACGAGGCACGCAAGAAGCTGTCATTGCCAGAAGGCATCGAGGAACTCATAGACATGACTAAGGAAAAATTGAACGAACTCGCTAGTCGCGAGGACGATTTAGATGAATACCTGGGCAAGGATATGCAGTTTCACAAGGTTAAGCTCACCCCAGATTGGGAGGAGCAAGATGCCGAGGAAATGTCTGACGAATACGAGAGTGACGAAGAGCCAGAAGACGTCGACCTGGAACCAGGGAAGCCATATGATACAGAGAATCCTAGGCGTTCTACCAGGAAGCGGAACTGAGGTTCTGGCCGTCATGAAACTCGGAAAAGGTGTCAACTAGGGCATATATTCGGAACGGGCAAATTTGGGTCTAAGCTACGCATATTCTCTGAAAGATGGGATGTGGGGATGTGGCAGACCGACGACAGCTAGCGGATGGTCGCCGGTGGCCTGGAGGTAAGGCACTGGGTGGGGAATGGCAGACCAACCAGAAAGTCATATATATACTGGTGGTGGCGGAAAAAGGCGGCTAAGCACCTAAGGAAAATTGTAAAGGGCTTAGGGCGGGCAAGAAGTGAAACTGACCAAGGACCTAAACGGGAACCTGGGGAACGGGCTTCAACCCGTGCTCCTCAAGGATACCATGGAGGCGGGTGAGCTCGTCGTTGTACTGGTGCCACTGCTTCAACTGAAGGATAAGGCGGTGTTCGGTGACTTGGAGATTAGCTCTAGTCTCGACCTCCTGCTTGAGGACGGCGTTGTTGGTCGTCTCCTTGTTGGCAGAATTGGAGATGCTAGTAGCCTTCTGGATGGCACTAACAATCTCGCCCGGCGAATACTTGGGAGGGTCCTCGACGCTTTGGTACAAAAGGTTGGTCCAAGCATGTCAAACAGGAAAACGAGAGGACTGTACCTTCAATCTGGCTGGAAAGCAATGCAGTGCGGGCCCGTTTACGAGCGAGGTGACTGACGGCGTCATGCACACCGTGGTGAGCTGGAGTAGGGTCAAGGACGGCAAGCGCCTGAAAAAGGGGTGTTTAGCGATTAAGGAATGACCGACTAAGCAAACGTACCGAAGACGGGCGCTGCTGGTTCTTATGGTTTTGAAGCTAAAAAGAGCGTCATAATCAGAAGAACTTCAAAATTTGGGGGAGAAGGAACAAGTGAAAACTACCTTTGAACCAGCATGGCCAGACGAGGGCATCTCGGCCTCGATCTCGGCAAGGAACTGCTCATTGGAAATCTCCTCGGGAGCGTCAGAAGCCTGAGAAATGAGCGTTAGCAAAGTACTATCGAGGAGAACTTGGGAACTACCTGGTCTTCAGCATCTTCCATCTCGGCGTCTTCGTCAGGAAGAGGGGGCAAAGCCTCCATGTCCAAGGCGGGATGGGCTGGTTCCTCAGGAGCATTATCGGGAGCATTGTCAGCGTCGTCAATAATGGCTTTAGAAACCACGACTTTACGACGAGTGTTGGGCTGCTGAAAAATGGAATGAGATATCAAACAGGGACTAAGGAAAATATGCATACACGCTGCTTCTTAGAGTCACGAACGGCCTGCTTAGCCTCGAGATGGTCCTCGCGAATAGCGCGAATGTTGTCCTGGACTGCAGCTGCGGCGGCGGCCTTGGCGTTCTTACGCTGAGCGACGATGCGCGAAATCTGGTTACGGAAATCCGTAAGTTCGCGCATAACCTTGGGCCAAGCAGCGGGGTTATTGCCCCAGAACTGTTTAAAGCTCTTGGTCGTCTGGAACACGAGGCAGGTGATTTCGAAGTGACCAGCGATGAGCTCGATGTGGGCCCAGAGCGGGAGCTAGAGTTAACGTTTAGGACAAAGGTTTGTGCGGCTAAGCAAAAGACGCACCACGGCAGCACCAGTCTGCTTGTACATCTGAAGCGAAGTCTCGAACGACGACTTGGGGAAGTTCAGCATGATGCCAACGTTATAATTGGCGGTCTCGTAAAGCTCTGCGACCTCGGGCGGCGGTTTGAACGGAGGCGGATGAGTCGCCTGAGCAGAAAGATTGGCGGGTCCAGCGGGAGGATTCGGCATGGTGTAGCGGTGAATGAATGGGAAGTCTTTACGAAGAACGACGTAAGGCGTGTACCAACGGAAACCGCTACTCATAACATCGGAAAAAACGGGGTCCCTTTTATACTGGCAACTGGGGGCAGTTGGAATTTAAAAGTTGGAGGGGGGGGCTATAGAAAATTCGATTTTAGACGAAAGTCGATCGACTGAATCTATTATTCAGCTCCTAAGACAGGCCCGAGAATGAAGAAATCAATAAGCGGCTTAGGCGGAGATCGAAGGTTGGTTCAATACAGTGGCTTAGCCTGTGAATCAGCGGCTAAGGGTTCAGCCAGGGCAATAGGACCTGAATGACGGCATTGGGATCCTTAGACAAAGGGGACGGCTGTGGGGCTCAAGAACTTATCCGGTTTACCCCTAAAAAGCTAAGATAGTGAAACCCAACTGAGCGATTACCCAAGTGCAGGCTAAGGTCGAACTAAGCTCGCAAGGGGACTAGGTCTCGACCGAACTTCCCAGCTAGGACAAAAACTCCGGATAAGCAGAAAGTCTAGTCTAAGCAAAAATATAACCACATACCATTGGGATTGAAGTCCGACGAACGGCGGAAGTCTTCCCACTCGTTCACGTTGCGATAACTACAGTCGGACGAGAACCTCTCCTCACAGCTTTCGCAGGCTCGGCCCCAGGCAAAGAAAACGCAAGGGTGGCCCCTGGCCAAGCAAAGGTTGCACACTTTTGTCGGCTAAAGGTTGTAGTCAGCAAAAGGGCAAGAAGAATGAAGGGATAAAATGACCTTCATATCCTCGAGCATGAACGAAGCAAACTCTTCGAGGCGGTTAACGAAAGAGACGCTAAGAGGCATAACCAGGCTAAGCACGAGGGCCCTGGTGCAACTGTTTAAATAGGGAAAATAACCCATAAAAACAGGGGCTCTAAGATATGTAATCAGTCAGGGACTGCGGAGGCAGTGAATTGCTCCACAAGACATGTCTAAGGAGGTAACGAAACGACGGCTAAGGTATGGAACGTACAAAGGGGAGGGGTAAAAATACCCCACCCTACGGTCCATTACCAGCTCAAATAATCGGGCTAGGCTTTAGCCGTTGTTTAGAACCATGACAAGGATGGGGTATAGAGTACCTCAGTCCTGCAATTTAAAAAGACTAAGGTCTCTCACGAGATGAGCGGGCTTTTGATCGGACCAATGATCGGGCGGGTCTACCGGCCGGTTTCACCGGGTCTCACGGTTGACATTTTATAAGCTGGAAAAACTGGACTTGGTAAAAACTGAGCAAAAGAAGCTTAGCCAAGACATTCACACTTTGAGCTTAGCCAAGAAAGTCACACTTTGGACAAGAAGATTGAGTCGAGCAAAATTTGGCCCAAGTTGGGGTGATTCGATTCGTGTCAAGCAAAGAAAATACAAAAGAGATAAGGTACTATGCAAAGCTGAGACAGTAATGGAGCACTTTATATCTACAAAAAGATATGTGAAAGTGGCTACTGAATGGCTAAGGATAAGTACGCGCGGCGGGGATAGATCATGATAAAAAGAGAAAGAAAATCAACGGCCACTACGGCGGCGGCTGGACTTGCCGCGGAGGGACTTCTTGACGGAGCGGGGATGATTCTCCGGGGTGACCAGAGAGCGGCGCGACGAAGATTTCTTGGAAGACTGAGGGGCTTCCTCCCCGTCCTCCTCGAGAATCTCGCCGCCCGCGTCCTCCATCTCCACGTCGCCCTCGCCCTCGGCCTTGGCACCGTCACCCTCCACCGTCTCGTGCTCCACCATCTTCTTGTCGCCGCCCTCCAACCCAACTTTGCCGTCTTCATCCTCCGGCTCGACTTCCGTGTCGGAAGGAGCGTCGTTGATCTTGGATAAGGGCAGGCCATCGTCGTTGGGCGGGTAACGAAGCTGACCGGGTCGTTGACGAACAGTGGGCAAAGGATCCAGGTAAACCGTTGGGACGGTGGTCTCGTCGATACCAACCGTGATCATGCCAAAGGGATCCTCGGGGTCCAAGCAAAAGAACTCGTCGCGCTCGAGCGCGTCGAAGTTCGTCGAGAAAAACCTATCCGCATCGAGCTGGGTGAAGTCGACCGGAACGGTCTCGCCGCGGGTCGCGTCGGGACGTTCGGACCAGTTGAACTGCTCAATGAGGAGCTGGACATGCCGTTGGACGGCGTCGGGAGCCCCAGCTCCGGTGAAGCGCTCAAAAAACTTGTCGGTGCCCATGAGTCGGATGCACTTGAAGACGTGCGCGATGAACCACCGGAAACGGACGCGCAAGTCGTCGGAGGCCTCACGATAGAGGATCCCCGCGGACTGAGCGCGCTTGGCCGAAGCTACGAACTCGGAGAGGATCACCTCAGTAACTAAAATAAAATTTAGTGGCTAAGGAAAATTAACGGCTAAGCAAACACTTACCGTCGGACGCCATCGCGTAGTTGCGCGCGATCTCGGAGTGGAAAATAATGAGCTCTTCGATGGACTTGGCGTGATCGCAGAGCTTCGGCTCGGACAGTTGGCACTGGACGCACGACACGCCAAAGCCAATGCGGGTGCAACCAACGTTGCGCAAGATACACATGACGCAAGAAGATGGAGGCTAAGAAAATGTTAGCAAAAGAGAATAGAATGAGGGCGCAGTAGGACTCACCAAGCCGGCGTCCGCCAAGTCCACCTCAAGTACAGGCTCGGATGGGATCTTGGGGAGGGGCATGTACTTGGGCTCCCTGTCGAGGTCCTCCTTCTTGGCCTTGGACTTGATCTGGCGCGAGATGGAGAACGGCGAGATGTGAGAAAAGAAGCGGGCGACACGGGCTTCTTGGGCTTGGTCCGGATGACATAGAGGAGACCGTGTTCGGTGGGGGCGTTGGCGGCGACATTGAAGCCAGTGCCGTCTGCCTCGATCTCGGCTAAGGGACATATGAGTCCTGGAATAACGAAGAAGAGCAAGGACAGGAATACTCACCGCTAGAGATTCTGTTTTTGAGCTGCAAGGCAGAAGAGAGGGCCTTGGCCAAGGCGTTGACCACCGAGGGCTTGTTGGCCTTGTAGTCGTATTCGGGGATGACGGAGCCGGCAGGGCGGTTGGGCATATGCTTGACGCGGACCCGGTCGTCGTCATGGTCGGACTCGGGCTCGGCCTCCTCCTGAAGAACATTAACAAGGGAATTGAGCGTAGGAGAGGGACTTACGGTTTTAACGCGGGCCCTCTTCTTGGCAGGGACCTTGGCAACAGGGACAGGCTAAGGAGATGGAGTCAGAAAAGCACAAGTGATATGAAATAAAAGACTAAGGAGACGTACTGTGGGTACACGAGCTAAGTCTTCTGGGGACCGCCCGCGCTTGAGGCTTGAAACCGCCGGCCCCTCAGGACTTGGAGAAGCGGCCGCGGCACGAGTGCGCAGCGACATCGACGAACCCGCGCCGGGGGTCGGAGCCGGAGTGGGCACAATACCCTTGGCCTTAGCCTTGGATTTGGGCTTAGGCGTCGGCGTGGACGCGCGAGTCGACACGGGAGGACCAACCTTGGCTGAGCGTGGCGTGGACGAAGGAGGACCAAGGTGCACAGCACCCGGTGCCCTCTTCGACACATCCGCCTTGCCGCCAGGTCGGTTATCGGGGGACATGAAGTCGACCCCGTCCAAGGGGCGTTGGGCCGAGATGCTGTACGCCTGGGCGAAGGTCACCGCGTCGGGGAAAGCCTGGAGCGTAGGTGGGGCGACGAAGGGGATTTCGAACCCTTTGTCCATCGGTTTGAGGTCGGGGTCCTGCAAAAGCAGGGCTTAGCTAAAAAGACAAAAGAAAAGGGGGGACAGCAGGGCGTACCTCCATCGGCGTGAGCTCCCACCAAGTAAACGGGACCACATCGAGTTTCTGCAGGATATAGCGAAGGGGGTGCATGAAACGAATAAAGGATGGCGGCACATTGAACTGCTCCGACTGCTGTCGGAGGTAGCGCTAAGAACACAAGGGGGTGCCGTTTAGCCAATGAAACCAGACTAGGAGCTTGGGAGCGGACCGAGACTTACAAGAACGGGAAAAGCAGCGGCAACAGCCTGCCAAAGCTCTGGCTTAGTCGCAGAGGCGATTTTCTGGGGCTCCAGCAGATAACTAGTGAGGGCCGACGCCGACTTGTGGTTGAGAGCCGACCAGATGGGGTGGACGGCAGCAGAAGACATCGAAGAAGTGGCGAGCGGGTGGTTGGCAGTAGAGAATGAGAACGGAGTTGGGGGGGAAACGGGAGATGGTGGTGGTTGAAGGAAGAGAAACGGGGTGTGAGAGTGGCGGGGCGCTGCGGTTTTGAGTCATGACTCAACGCGCAGCCAGGCACTGAGAAGACTCTAAGCGAGAGATTCTCGCCTTCCACTGGTTGGGAAATTCAAGTTTTTCAGTAAAACTTTTGGTGAAAAATGTTGTTTGTTTTCCAGACATTTTTCACTGAAAATAGTGGTGAAAAATTTAAACTTTTTTCACTACTTTCAAACTTCTTTTGGAATTTTTCACCTTGGGCTGAAGAAATGGTGAAAATGTTTTAAGTTTTTCAGTTACTTTTTCAGCGAAAAATGTCTGAAAAACAAACAACATTTTTCACCAAAAATTCTACTGAAAAACTTGAATCTTTCAACCAGTGTTCGAATAAAGTTTAAACATACCAAAAATAGTGCTAAGTCACGCTTTTAGCTGGGGACGCGGCTAAGCGGCTAGACTATGTTGCACGGGAAGGGCCTATGAGGGGCTCTTGAAGAACGAACTTGGGTGTCAACGGGGAGCAAATTCAATGGAGAATTAAATGAACGCACGGGACAGGGGCTTAGCTTGACTTAAACGGTCAGAAACCGCTTAATCAAGACCCCGATCAAAGTCTTGGTGTGGGCGCCTATTTTGCTTCCGCGGGCGCGGAGTCGTCGGATAAACATACATGTGGCTTGGCGCGGTGATACACATCATCATGCTTGGCCAAATAATGGCTTAGACATGTACCCAAGCCCAAGTCGAATGAATCGAACAGGGAAATAGCGAGGAAATACCAAGCTGAGTAATAAACAGAGCAACTGGTTGACTGGGGGCGGTCAATATTAAAAATTTGGGGGAGATGATAAGCCGTGAATCGAAACACGCCGAAATATGCGTTTTTCGGTGTTTTAACCGCGCACATGATCCAAAATGAGGACTAATGTGTATCCCGCACGGTTAGTCAAAAGACATACCAAGGCTATAAGCCGCAACTCGTTCGCGGCTCACTTACCAGAAAACTGCACATACTGGATAAGGGATTGACGACGGGTACCGCTTGGGCAAGGCTGAATATTGGTTCAGAAGCCACTTTGGGGTTCTACTTTACTAAGGGATAAGCTAAGACGCACTCTGTTGATTATTGGTCTAAGGGAGTTTCTCCTTAGACGGACCTTTCGGATTGTTGAATAATGTTTACAACCAAGACGCGACACGTTCCGTCACATGACCAGGCCATGCCTTAGACAAGGTATTCAATACCAGCTAAGACGGCTAAACGGCCAAAGGGTCTTGGCAATACCCCGATCAAGTGCCACTTATAAATAAGCACGATATTGATGATGCGAGTCTAACTTGCGAACTAACTTACCAAATTGGGAGTTCGGGGTGTCCACAAGAAGCCCGGGCTCTGAGCATCTCAGGATAAGGCTTCGACCACTGGGGACATTACCAGTTACTGGCCCAAGGCTCAAGAAAAGAGCTTACCAACTGGGCGATCGAATTAGGAACCGATCTGACAACATGTCCCGCAACTAAATAACTTATTAGGGGTTGGGATAATGTTTGAGCCTGCACAACTGTATTGAGCTGACGCTACTGTACTTAATAATTCTCGGATAGATACCCGCAGTAGCATAATAGCGCACATGTAATACGTTTTGAGTAGATATAAAAGGAGGGTAGAATTAGTAGGATAGGCACTGGATCCTCCCTAAAAGAGCAGCTAGCAATAAAGCACCGCGTACCAGGGGAATTCTAGGGCTTGTTCAACTAAGGCTAACTCACATAACGAGTTTAGTTTGATAATAACAAGTTTCGTTTTGGAATCGGATTTCGGACTATAAGTCAACCCATAAAACCCACAACCTCACCGTGTTACCAGACAAAGAGAGTTTCAGACAAAGCGAGTTTCAGACAAAGAGAACACAGACTTGACCCAGACAAAGAGAATCGGACGCTACATAGCTGTGAGGCTTTAAAATCTAACAAACTGCGACTAAGGCGTTCAGAACTCTGTTCAACTCTTATTCGAGCCAAAACTTGTGCTAAGCACGCAATTCAAACAAACAAACTTGCTCTCGAACTCTGGTCCTCGTCCTTGGAAGTACATTCGTGTAATCTTGGACAAGCAATCACAACTCGTCGGCGAATATAGACCTTGAAAGGGGTGTGAAGGTGTTAGATTTGGTTAGTAGTTGTTAGTTGGTGTAGCCATTCTTCGGATTAGGCTTAGCCTGCGAAGCATTCTGCTCGTCGTCTTTAGCATTAGGTAGCATTTTGGTCTGTTTCCCGAGCACACGTTTCAACGTGAATGCATCCGCGGTGTTTACCGGGTGTACCCACATGAAACCATGGATGCATCCGGAACGTGCTGGGATGCACCCATGATCCCAGTGCATGGGTGCATCCAGCTGTGGGTGGATGCATCCAGGACAACTGCCAGGGTAAGAGAGGGAGTAACAAGAATGTGTTAAGCGGGACTAAATTTCTATTCCCAGGAGCGGGGGATATATTATACTTGTGAGGTTCAAAACATAAATGTCAAGTTTACTGAAGACACAGAGGTATGGGTAAAAGCTGCTGTACCAGACCTTTAAAGCCGTATTTTTATGGTTTATCGTGTCCCGTTGAAACGGCGTGTTTGCAATGTGCTGCCATCTAGCTACATTTTGCGCTTTTTAGAGCTAGCGCATGACGAAGTCTGCTAGCTTCTATTAGGTACATTACTAGCTTCTCAGGGCTACAAACTAGCAGTGAGAACTCTGTTCGGTGGTACAAAGGAGAGTCAGAGTGAGCTCCGGCTGCTGGCTGTAGTACGAGTTATAGTGCTAGGCGCGGTTTACAAGCGTTACACTAGGCGGATACACGCATCAAGGAGATAAACATACAGGTCTAGTACCTCAGAGTGTCAAGGATTCTATGAACGAGGACCAACGACTGCACAGACGGAGCTTTGGTCGGAGCTAGCGCAGAGTAGGAACGAGCACGAGCGAGCTAGCAGGTGTCGGAAGGCGGCTAGTACCATAGCAGCTGGACATACCCTGCTGAAGTCGATACAGTAGCGGTCGAAGTGGCGCTAGCTGAGACAATGCAAAGGGACCAACCACAGGGGTATAGGAGTATACCCACCAGCAGGTCAGGTGATGGACGCGACGCGATCCAAAGAGCCTAACGAAGACAAATAGCGGAAACAGTGAATTCATGTTGAGATGGAGCAGTGGATGAACGCTAGGATGTTCAGTCCGTAAGATAGCGGGGTGGAATGGCGTGATTATGAGCAAGCTGCACCGGGAATAGTAGTTCCGGAGTGGAGTTGCACATGGAGAGTTGCTCGGGTGCAGACTAGCACGCTGAGAAAGGCAATTATACCCGGCTTGGCTGTCGAGATGGTCAGATAGTTGGCCAGCTAGGCAAGCCTAGACCACGAATGGACCCGGCTCGTCTTCCGGAGGCGGTCGCATGACCAGAACATCGGCCTGTTTTACTCATTTCTCTTTACCTCATCATTTTCTCTCTGAACAGTATATAAAGCCTCATAAAATACCGCTAGAGACCAGTTCATGCCCCGCTCATCGCTCAGTCGATAAGGGTGTGCTCAGGCCAGTCGAAGCGGAGATAAAGTACCTTCTCTGTTGTAAACCAGTCTACAGAAATCGCAGCGTTGTTTGTTGGATCCAGAAGTAACTGTGTGAACCAATAAGTCGAAGCTTCGCGTTGGGAGTTTGTGAGCGGTGCCATTCTCCACGTATAAATCAGGACCGAGAGCACAAGAGTTTAAGTTTGAGAGTTGCGGCTAGCTTTGTGGTGGACTTCAGTGGTAGCTACACATTGGGTGACCAGGAAACGCCTCCCGTAAAACGGACCACGCCCGGCACAGCACTTTGGTAGAACTGCCAGTCGATTCATTGACCGACTAGTTGAGCTAAGAGAATACTCGGGGTCCTTAATAAGCCCAAGTGTAACAGAAAAGAGCTTAGATTCAGAGGAGTCTAAGTCGGCCGTTAGCAGCATTTAGCTAGCCAAGCCATAGAGGAAGTGCAGGAGAAGCAGCATAGTCCATTAGTGGAAGTTTTCAGATAGACACTTCATTTACCTCGCCTAGGACGACTGCACTTTGTGCGTCCGCCTAGTAAACATCCTTATCACCCCCAAACCTGTACATCCCAACCTTGGGAAGTCTTGTTTCGGAACGTCAAGGGTAGCTAGCGAATAGTGTGGTGTTTGTTTAGTTGGGATAGTTGAGGCCATAATTCAATTCTCGTTGTGCTAGGAATCCAAACCAGTAGTCGCATACTACGGCTCGGACCCGAACTCACTGAGGAAGACGCGCTTAGTCTTAGTGAAGTATAAGTAGAGGATTTGGTGTTGTGTTAGGTTTTGTGTGTGGTGTGTTAGTGTTCAGCTAGCCCGCATTCAGAGCTTAGTTAGCCCATTTTCACTGTTAGCGCATCTTGCCCGTTTCACCGTCCCCAGAACACTTAAAACAAGTGGTGCCACTTCCCCATTTCTAACCTATCTGTCCCCTTTTGATGCTTAAATTCCCCACAACAAAGCTTCATAGGGAGTATGATGAAATACCGTACCGTTCCATACCGTATGGTACCTGTACCGTCATACCCAAGTGCCATATGGTACAGTTACAGTGCCTATCCCCATTTGCATGGACAAAATCATTGTATTGAGGTAATTTCACTTGTAGTCAAGATCTCGATTCCGACTCGAGATGCACTGCAGACTAGTGTTGCTTTGGATCGGAATTTTATAACAATAACTTGGTTCCGAGAAAGAGTGCTGGGCCCATTCTTCAATCAAAGTGTGAGTGACCTCCCTCAAAACAACTGTGACATACAGATGAGCGTTGTACACTGAGTCTCGTTACATGCATTTCATAGGATGCCTGCAATATAAAGCCGGGGAGCGTGGTAAGGAGGTGCAGTTCAAAGTGTCTTAGTCCATCAAAAAAAATGAGGGGCCATGACAGCCTCAGAGTAGTTTGAATTGAATTTCACGGCATCGCTCGAGACAAATGCCCGCGCGCCGCAGAGTGCACTCAAGGAACTCCGTACAGGCTCCTGCCAAGGTCTGTCCGAAATTTTGGCTTTTTTAGGGCAATTGTCCGAATTTTGGCTTTTCCAGGCCAAAAATCAAAGACCCTTGTCCGTAGTTTGGCTTTTTCAGGTGGGTTTTTAACTTTTTTGATCCCAAGTTCATCCAGCTCGCACCAATTGGTCGGCATTTTGCAGCAGCATCGACACCACAATTTTCAACCACACTGAAAGCACCAGAACCGTACAAATGGACCTCCGCAGCTGTATATTTTTACCCTACCAACGGCGCGGCCCAGAAAATTTCAGGCCCCCACGTGACACCCCTTGTCCGAAAGTGGCTTTTTGAGGCCAATTTTGGTGATTTTTGCGGACATACCTTGGCGGGAGCTTCCCGGGGCCTCTCGTACCTATAACCCTCCGCATCTCCTTGATACGCTGGTGCCTCGCCTAATGGATTCAGGCTGAAGCACAAAGAATCCATTGCGGCGCCACCGCCCACGCGACCATGATCTAGTGACCCCTTTTCCTTGGTAAGCACAAGGAAGAGATGTGGAGGGTGGTTCACCAAAGAATGGCAAAGCTTGAAGGTTGGTTTAAATTGAATCAACAGAGGCTGTGCAGAACAGTACCAATTCCTCCTACCTATCATATCATAAGCCCTAAGCATAGGGGAATTACTCTGTGAAACAGTGTACCAGAATCCTTCCAAGACAGTAAGTAGTACATCACATAGTCAGTACCAAACAAGTGCTGTATGCTGCTTTCTGGTTGCATGGTGCAAAGGGAGGGTCGGATGCATCCATGCAACAACTACAGGATGCATCCAGGCACCATGGGTGCGTACACCAAAGGATGGGACCCTCTGAGGGTAGTCATCTCAAACAAAAAAACGACCCTAAGAGGGTACCTAAAAGTGTCTGCCTGAGGTGTTGGGTGATTGGTCAGCATGTGTGCGTGTGGTAGGGACACAGCGGCACTTACAAGCTGTTTGTCGAGGAAGGAGCGTGTGATCAGTCAGTGTGCGTGTGTGGGGGAGGGACATGACGGCACTTACAAACTGTTTGCCGAGGAGGGAGCGGGTGATCAGTCAGCGTGTGTGCATGCGGGAGGGACGCGGCAGCACTTACTTGCTGTTTGTTGCAGAGGGAGCGGGTGATCGGTCAGCATGTGTGCGTGCAGGAGGGACGTGGCGGCACTCACGTACTGTGTGTCGAGGAGGGAGTGGGTGATCACTCAGTGTGCGTGCATGTGGTAGGGACGGGGCGGCACTTACATGCTGTTTGTCAAGGAGGGAGTGGGTGATCGATCAGCATGTGTGCGTGCAGGAGGGACGCAGCAGCGCTGACCACACTCAAATCCTTTTGAAGTAATAGGTCATATAGTGTTTTGTTATCTAAGGACCGGGCAACATCAACTGCATTTCCAAAATCCTGCCCTAGATTCCCTAGTCAGTGCTTTCATCACCCTAAAATGTTTTCCCTCACATGTAAAATTGGCGTCTGACGGGTTTTCGTCGGTTAGGAGCTCTACAATGTCCCTGTTGTCCATGAGTACAGCAACGTGAAGTGGGCCTCCAAATTCTCCCCCTGATTCCAGTTGAGCATTTCAACCGTCCTGAGTATCCATTTACTCACCACCCACATTCCGCCTGGCTCCTGCCCCGAGCAAAGCCTTGACAATTTCGACCTTTCCGTTTGCACTGGCGGCGCAAAGTGCCGTCCCGTAGTCTCCTCCTAATTACATATTATCAAATCATTCAAGTTGTTCGCACCAAAATACTCACCCACTTCGTTGATACCTTCCATGTATGTGTTCATTCCAAGGAGGAAATTTACCACAGGGAGATGCCCCCCCGCTGCTGCCGATTGGAGCGCTGTTTGAAAATGTACACCTTGAAATCATTAGGATTGTACATGGTATTAGAGGTGGAGATTGTACCAGGCTCGTCTTGGATTCCGCTTGTTAGTAGCAGTTGCAACAAGTCTATCTTCCCATAGAACGCAACCAAATGGAGAGTGTTGCCAAATCTAGTGTCAGCAGTCCACGATTGGCCTTCGGCCCCTTCGTTGATCAAATGTCCAAGCTCCACCACAGCCGGTGTCGCCTGACACTCCCGGAGAAGCAACTCCTCAAACTGCTTCTGAACATCTTTCAGCTTGTCTCGAATCTCCTTTAACGCACCCCAAGCATCCCGAAGCGGGATAATGAGCAGGAGGAGTGCAAGAACTTGTCCGAACCCCCATTCGTTGTCGCTATTTTGATTGCCCTTGTTACGACCAAGGGTGAGTTCAATGTTTACAAAGAAGAGCAGATTGATGGCGACAAGGAGCACCAGGCCAACGATGAGAAAGGCGGTACGGGGGGGAGGATCAGAGGTAGATGGTGAGATCAGATCATTTGCGTCTTTATTCACTGAATATTGGACGAGCGTAAGCTGTAGTTATGTCACCCCAGTTACGATACTCACAAATCTGCCGCTCGACATCCGATGTCGGGCGCCTGCGTAACCCCAAGACGTGTAGGATCGCGTCAAGAGCCATCCTCAAAATGTTCGAGATGGCGCTGATGGCCTTGTCTATGCACATCCAGAACCACACATGCCGCTTCCGAGACCAGTTTTCTGAGATATGAAGTCCAAGGAAGAAGGCGAAGGGAGGAGGTTGACACCAGGGATGAGAACAAGGGAGTACATCGCCAATGAAATGATGCGCAATGGCTTTGATGAAAAATGCGCAGGCGCTCCGACAACTGTAAGCGTGGGGTCGCAGCCATCAAGGGACTCGCCGAATTTGGCTGGATTGATCCACAGCCATATGCCAACGGCGGCCATGAGCGAGAGATGGATGGAACCAAGAGTCAGGACAGGCTGCACGGAGATGAAGTGCCAGATGCGCCGGGCGATGCGCCAGATGCGTTGGGTGATGCCCCCACTGTGTTGATCCTCCGTCCTTTCATCGGTTCCCTCCTTCCACCCCAGCAACTTCTGGACAGGTTCAAGGAGAGCGGTGTACCATTCGCTCCACCGGGCTCCAGTGGGCTGGTTATCGCGCTTGCTTCGATGGTGGACGTAGAGAATAAACCAGATCCACGTGCTTGTGTTGTTCATCCAGCTAAGATCCAGGACGACAGCAGCGTGGTAACTGGTGATTTGTTGGTCGCCTCCAGCGCCTTTGGCCAGGATGATGGTGGTAAGGAGGATGGCGAAGGCGACTGCCAACATGCCAATTGATTGATCTTTGATGCCTTTCAGCTCGTCCCTGGAAATCTTTCTATCCCAGAGATGTACAATGACAGGCAAGAAGCAGGTAAGGTTCTGCGCGTAAATGGCTGCGCGAACGCCGACGCCAGAGACATCTGGGTTGGAGAGGCTGCTGCAGCTCATGGTGGTGGAAACGAAGAGTGCTGGCGCCACGTTGAACATGCACGAATGCCGCATGGCATTCATTTGCACTCAACAGACCCCGACTGACATCTTACCGCACCTTTGGACCGATTTCAAAGTTCCGTGCTCATCGGTCATTACATTCGGCTCGACTGCGTGTGAAAACCTCTCGACCTCTTCCCACAACCAAATTTCACTGACGCTCACATTAACGAAATGGTTTGTTCATGCATCCGCAGGACATCGATCCGCATCAGTGGGTATCACTGTCTGGGTAACGTTGGGGGTAACGAGCACTGCCGGGTTGGTACCACTGTAGCCTCAGTAGTGACATATACTCAACATATACTGCTGTAGGAGAAGTCGTCAATCTCCAACATCAATCCAGTATATGGCGATGAGCGCGAAATAATCACGAGCACGGCTTGATTACAGCTGAATACCAGATCTTTGAAGCAAATAGCTTTGAGATAACTCAGAGATCGAAAAGACAAGGAGAAGGAGAAATTGAACGCGAGAAAAGAAAAGGAGAAAAGAAAGACAGAAAGAAAGAAAGAAAGAAAGATAAGGAGAAAAAATCAGAGATGAGGAATGAGGAATATGGGTAAGGAATATGAAAGGGGAAGTTGCGAGTGGGCGGTTGAGATAGACCTGAACGGGGAGGGGAGGGGAGGGGAGGGAGGAGGGAGGGAGGAGAAGGACGGAGGAGAAGGACGGAGGAAGAAGGACGGGGGGGATGCGCATCCCGCACGCGCTTCGCCATCCCGAACGCGCAACCCAATGCCGTTCGTGCGCGAACGAGACCGCGGGGAGGACAGCGCGTAAACACACAACGCTCCGCATACGCAGAATCGAACTACGAAGAAAAGGGGGTCGCGGGAGCGAAGAACGCACCTAACCATTCACACGGTGACGACATGGTGCACCATGTACTCCCAGTAGTCCGAGCGCCGCTTCTCGAGGCCGAGGAGGAGGACCTGTGTCCCAATATAAATATAAATATATAAAGGGTGAATGAATATGAAGGAGCAGGCAGGCGGACGGGGGAGTAGGATGGGGGGCAGCAAGGTGAGGGTAAACAAGAATACCGAGCGCGAGTGTGGGCGCCGACGGTCCGGGAACGAAAGAACGGTCCGAATGGTCCGCCGCCTCTCGCGCAACCAACCCAGCGAACAGGAGGATCAAGGGGGAAAGGTGACAAGGGCACGCACCGTCCACTGCTGCACCCAATAGCCGATCTGCACCACATAGTACCGCTTCATCGCGCCGCCGAGATGCGTGTGCGGGTAGTCACGCCAGAAGAAGGCGGTGCGGAACCGGAAGGCGGGCGTGGTGCGCATTATTGCCTGGTGTTCAAGTTAATTGTTGAGACGACAGCTCTTCAAATGCGCCTTTTTGCGGGCGTTCCTTCCGTCCGGAGCGGTGGCGGAAGGGGGAGTCGGCAGAGGGAGCAACGGGGGGTTGGACGAGAGGGGCGTGGGCGGCGAGTCGGGCGGGAAGGACGCCATGGCGGCGAGGTGGTGTGAGGGGTCGCTGCGGTGGCGGTTAGATAACAACAAACGAAGGAGCGCTAGAAACGCACTCGATGCCGACCCGTGGCTTTGCTCTCCCAGTGGATATCATCGTCTTTGCGTGCGCCGGCGGTGGCATTAGCAAGATGGAAAAGAGGGAAGAGCCGGGCCCGGCGATCAGCACGTGTAATTGCTTGGCGAGAGATCGGCCCGAGCGGCGTTGATGGGCCTGATTTTGAACTTGAACCTGCTTGAACTCGAACGGACCCGCTCGGGCGGAGGTAAGCGTTGGAGGGCGTTGCAGAGGTGATAACACTTTTGTTTCTTAGGGGTGGTTTATTGAGCAATTAAAACCAGTGAAGGTAAGTAGCATCACCGGGCTTCCGCCTTCTCGGCCAACTTACGATGTGTTCGATCGAACGGCAAGGATATCGACCCACCGCATATGGGATGAACATTACTACACATGCAGTCGCCTCATCGTAGACATTGCTGACCGCGGTACCCGTTCCGTCGGTCTCCGAAAATACAGTGCTGCGGCGGACGGCATGGCACTGCATTTTGTTTCGTTGTTCACGCCGGCATCCATTTCATAGGCCACATTAGAGCGTATGTGCAGATTTCTAGCCGAAATTTTCTTGAACTCTGATCGGCTGCTCCACACCTCTCAACCAATCAGATGCTCAGGAAATCTCGGTTCAAAACCGCAATTACGCTCTAATAATTCTCCAGGAGACGCCGCTTCGACTCGGACCCGACCCCTCAGCCATACGCTAATAAAACTTTTTTTCCGGTCAAGATTGGAATATTTACTCGTTATCCACAAAAGTAACTGGCAATGGTGTACAGCTGGAAGACACAGCGAACCTTGTCAGTTTTTTGTGCTAGGATTTACAAACGGATATCCCTCAGAATCCCCACCAAGCTATGATGTGCTAGCAACCCTCTCTCATGGTGTGAGTGAGGACTGGGGTTGAAATCACCTTTTGATTTGTGAGGTAATTCTCTGTCTCTTTTAGTTTATTCACAGATGAAAACGACGTGGACCTTCCCAACCTGGCCCGGTGCAAAAATGAAAGTTGCGAAACAAAATGGGTGAGTTTGCGCACCGGTTCAAATATCTTGCGCTAATCCTGCATAGTATCACCTCCGCTGTCTTGAGCAGGGACATGTTGGGGGGAATTGGGTCTGTGATGTGTGTATCTCCAAGGGTTTTCCCGGCGCAGGCGGTGGCACAGCCTTAATGCCACGTGTCTCCGTACTTCGCCGTCTCAGTCTCTCACTCCCCTTCCCTCGCAATGCCCTTACACGACTTGGACGTCGATGTTATCATCCATATCCTCTCCTTAGCGGATATTTACACAATCCTCTCTGCGTTTCGGGTCCGTTGCTGTTGACCCACCGAGCGAGCACAGTCTGATAGTATCCAGATAGCTGAACAAGGCATTCCACGCACTGACCCGCAGCCGACCGCTATGGATCTCCGTCATTCGCAACCTCTCTCATTCTGGTCTGATCGACATCCCCATCGAGACCCTTTCAGAAATTGTATCGACGGATAACCTCATCCGCGAGGTCAAGCGCGCCGTTCTCGGTCCCGTCACTTGGTCTATCTCCCGTCAAATCGTAATTCCCGTTGCGGATGGATGGTCTGGCGAATCGCTCCTCGGCGGCACGCATGTCGTTCTTCGGCTTCGGGCCGTCAACTCTGCGACAACAGTTCTGAAGTGTCGCGATCTTTATAATGACCGCACTGTGTGGGAATGGCAGGGCGCAGGGCACTGCTATGATAAGATGGTCTTCGATACTTTCCTCTCTCAGCCCAAGGCTGTCGCAGGTCTGGTGTTCCCAACTCAACAGTATGTCCAGGTCCTCTGTTACATACACGTGCTGATCGTATGTGGAACAAAATGTAGCCTCCAGCAGTATAACATACAGATTTTGGAAGCCGACATGGAGACGGGTGGATGCCGCGTGTTGATGGAGCTCCCTCTCAATTCGTTTCACCCCATTCTGTCAGACATTTGCGGTGACTTTTTGGTTTGCATGGCTGTTTCGCCGCAGGAACTCTACCTTTTACAGGCGCCGGTGATTATAAATTGGCGGACAGCTGAATTCATCGCCTTCAAAAAATTCTCCAGGATCTGGGCCCGTGCTGTAGCGGTAAGCACAAAACCATCCGCTCTCTGGTCGCTCCTTATTTATACAACAGATCTGTCTTTCACCTGGACACGTAATCCTCTCGTATTTCGCTTCAAACGGGCCTATCCTCGAGATCTCCCGGATTTCCGACCTGGATGCACTATGGCGACCACTGCAGGACTTGGACATCTATTCCTTTCGCCAGGACCCGGACGATGCACAGATCCCACACATAGCATTGGATGTCCCCCACCCCAATTTTCATTGCGGCAAGCACATACAGATCTCAGCCATGGAGAGTGTTGTTCGTCGCGGGACATACAAACTCATCGTTGTCGCGGATACGCACAATCTCCCAGTCAAACCCCTGGCCACGTTCCTGAACCGGGTGCGTAACACGGTTAGCATGGATTCGAGTACACCGCCGGTCCAAGCGTTCCGCAGCACGACGCTCGCGGTGTACGACCTCCCTTCCGCAGACGGCGTGGACCCCCCCTCCCCCACTTTCAAATGGATTATCCACTCCCCGCGCTACTTCCACGTGTTCTCGCCAGGCACCCAATTCGGCTTCGCGTGCCCGCCGAACACGAATAGTGTCCGGCAGATCCACGACTTCCGGGACCGCCCGGAGGCGATACAGCATGTGTTGGTGCAGAGGGTCGACCCGCAATCACCCACTTTGTCTCCCATAGGAGGAGTATGTCCCCTCCACAGTAGTTAGCTACCCCATGGTGTCTCCTCCACCCCGGAAATCACCCATTTTGTCTCCCATAGGAGGAGTATGTCCCCCTCACAGCGGTTAGCTACCCCATAGTGTCTCCTCCACCCCCGAAATCACCCATTTTGTCTCCCGCAGGAGCAATACGTCCACCCCGCAGCTGTTAGCTACCGCTAGTGTCTCCGATACTCCAAATAGCTACCCCAATGGTAGACTTATAGCCTCCTTGGCCCTCATTGTCTTCTCCCTGTCTACCCTTGTCTACCCTGTCTACCCGCCGTTATCCGCGGTGGCTTTTTGGCCCTAGGGTATCTAACTTAGACCTATCTTAGGGGGGACAAAACAGGTCTAACTTAGATACTTTTACGGTATTAGCAGGTGGTACTACAACACCGAAAGCAAAGTGGTTTAAATAAATCAATCTTCAAGGAGAACTTGACACCGCGCACAAGCTATCATTGTATTCCTTCCCTTTTTGTTTCTTGTTGTACTCGACTCTGCAAATTCATCTCCCACGCACTGCACAACTCCACCAGGGAATACAATGTTGCAATTATAATTTATATTATCCGGGTTCTGGGCTTGAATCTTAACCGTGCATCAACACACGCAGACACTTGACGACCTCTTGAGCCCCTATGGCACGTATACTGTGCAAAAAGCTCTTATTTCAACTTTGCCGCGGAGGGCGTTGAAAACAGCAAGTTCGATTTTTGTATGCAACTTGATGTGCGGGTTGGCGTGAGAGGACAACTTAAATTTGAACCAAACTTGACTGTCTGCATATTTGGGGGTCACAACTTTCGACAGTCAACTTCGATGGGCCCCGGGAAAAAGCCGTGGCACGCCGTAGCGTGGCGTGCCGCAGTGACAGTGTTCGACGGGAGGCTGATGCATGTTGCAATTTGCTCTGAGCACTCATAACTGAGCCCCAGAGACCTCTCCCAAGAAGTACTTATTAGCTTTGCTGGTCTCAACTGTGAACTGTACAACCTGAATTTGACTAGTGATGTTATTGTTTCACATTCACTAACAATAAATATCACTCTTCGAGGCACCACCGTATTAGACAGGTGTCGGGAAGGGTAACTGTGCATCTGCGAGTAATTCTTGGGTAATCAGATTAGCTCACTTGACCCTTGTTTTGCTTTCAGATTTTAGTTTGAATTTTTTCAACATCGCCAGAGACATGCCCAACATATTCCAGTTGTTCCCATGTGTACCAAGCTGCAGTAGAATCAAGAATGAAAGCCCATTCGACACTTTGAAGCCGATTTAAAAGAACATAGCCAGTCACTGGCACGTCGATACACGGCGGTGCACGGCAGTGCACCGCTCACGGCACGGTGGTTCACGGCACCGTGCACCTCTGCCGTGCGTGGCGTGCACTGCAGTGCTGCTTCAGAAACCTTAGGCAGTTGCACATATCTGTAATCATGTCTCCGGTATGCCTGTATTACATTTTTTTGAAGTCAAATTGCCAGACTTACCCAGTTGACAGATTCACGCGTTGTATTCGAGAAATCTGAAATCTTCCGACAAATTACATGACCTCACAAGGCATTTACCACCCTCTCGGCATGTATCTACCTAAGAAACAAAACCCAATTTTGGTGCGAGCAGAACTCGGACTCCCAAACACCGAGGGGGTTGAGTCACAAGAAGTACTGGGACCAGCCGGTATTTCGAGTGTGGGTCCAGGACTTCCAATCCCCCCACACTTTCCCCGACCCCACCTATCTACCTCGCACGGGAGTGCGCATCCATCAACTGGACATCGCACGGCCCCCCATTTTTAATTGATAGTCTAACCAGCACCGAGAGGCACCGGCCGGACGACGACGAGGATACTCTTGCACCAAAGTGCCGGGGGATGGCTCGCTCACTTCGCCAACGCGGACCCAAGGGCGCACAAAAAGAACAAGTGGTTGCTGCTCCTGTTGGGAGGATTGTCGCATCGGGAAAAGGTTGGGTTGAAATCGAGATGATGATGTTGAAAGTAGTGTCCACTCAATTCAAAGTTTTATCTCTTGTGCTGCCGAGCCGACCCTTGTCTCATGCATATTTCTACGGGCCTGTTTCCATTTAATCACCCCAGAGTATAAAACACAAGAAAACCGGGGGGAAACACGTATTCACACATGAACACGACACGGACATTTGATAACATGATCACTCAACCGTGGGAATTCAAATGATGCAGATGAAGTAATGGTTTCCAGTTCACAACATCACTTCTGGGCACCATGATCTCTCTCGACAGTCCACCCAGGTGCTCTCGAGTGCCAGGTTCCATTTACTGGGACCTTTGCTCAGCGTCCCCAGGTACAAAACTGGATTACAGATAGATCGAGTACAAAGGCAGTATTGGTAACATAGCTTGCCACAGGGAGTAGAGGACATTGCTGGTTATCATCTTCCCCAAGAAACCCGAAATTCCACAAAAAAAGCCTACACTTGCACGCCAGCACTGCCACTGCGGCACGCCACGCCACGCCACGGCAAAAAACCGGTGCCCAGCCCAAGCCCAGCCACTTCGAGAACACGGAGAGGATTCGATTCAAGTGTGTATACCCATACCTTCTTTCTATTCTGCTTATGACCTATTGCACTCAGATTCGACCGTTTCAATGCCTCTACCTCCACTACTACACATCACTCAAGAACTGGACAGATTGTTGTGATGTCCTGCGCTGCAATCCCTCTTTCCAGGTCAATCACGAGGAACGCTTCGACTGTGTGCTTATCAACATAGATGATGTGCTGTTGACCTTCGGGAGGCTGATATTCTTGTTCCAGTGTCGTCTCCCTCGGGGCGGACCGAAGACATCACGTTAGTGCGCCTGTTCAAAAAATCTAGTTGGCGGCCAAAGACGCCATGGAAGAACTGTCGAATTGTTGAACACAGCCGCACTCTTTTCTGGTTGCCTCGGTATCTTGTACGCGGTGCCCACATGGTTAATTGTTTCGGGTGCAGCAAGGCCGACCGCGCATCTTATTTCGATGACGTAGCGGAAAATGACTGGTTTTTACGAGCCGGAAATTGAATTCAATATGTTACAACGTTTAGTACCACACGAGGCTGTTAGGTCTCGAAAAACACTAATCGAGGGTGGGGGCACTTATAGGGAGTTTCAAGTACTTATAACCCGGCTGTAAAATAGGTATAATTTGGTCATAAGCGGGCTGTAACTCTGTAAGCCTTCCTAAGCCCTCATAAGCCAGATCGGACTTTTGCGACACCTGAATGCTAACTGAAAGTTCTCAAACATTATAGCGTCCCGATCCTTGTCGAGTCGAATTCAATCTACAATTCCAAGGACAGCTCCGAGTCAGACACCCAGGAAGGAGGTAAGTGAAGCTGATTTACGTAGTTGGTGCCCGCCGTCTCCGTCTGGGTCAGTATCTGCACACCGCCGAGCGAAGGCATCTCCACGGCTCCGCCAGGATGCCCCTGTCCTCGGCTACAACTGCCGCTGGGATGGTCGGCGCTGCTCGTAGTGAAGCTAGTGGAAGCAAATTCAGCGTCCCGCAGCGAGCGACGGACGTTGAGAATGTAAAGCATGCAGTTCCTGATCACGTCGCTCGGGATGCTGATTTTAAATTTATAAACGGCGAAGACGCACGCGTAGATGATGGGCACAGCATCCAACAAAACCAGGATGATCGAATTGGATGCCTGCGGCTTGAGGGACTTGCCACCAATTTGCGAACAGATGAGTTCGATAAGCGTTCTGCGAGTAAAATTAGCGCCACCGTCGAGTGACCGTGAAGAAAAAGAAACGACGCACGCTGTGGTCGCCGGCAACGCGATCTGACAACTTATTTTAATGAGATTGCTGAGGAGTTTTCTTGTGCGGGATAGTGCCTGTTCACGGGCCTTAACCAAGAAATACGTCGATGCGCCGGTGATGAGGACGTCCGTAGCTGTGAATTTAAAAGTCAGAAATGCGTTAAACGCCGCTGGAACCGATGACAAACCGAATGTACACGAGACGTGGATGGCGACTGTGAGGAGATATCAGTATAGCACTCGATCACCCTTCAGCGCGCCGTACACCAATTGCTGGATTTCCCAGTTTTCGCAATAACTGATGCCTGGTGGTATATAATTTAGGACAGCTTTTCGAAACATCTCAACACATACGGTGACGATCGCCGACCCCAGGCCTAATACCATGACCGTCACAAGTGGTGCAACGTACCACCACTTCTCGCTCAACTTCCATCTAAATGGCGTAAAACGAAGGGCCAGTGTTACTGTGGTGCGCACATACAGTCGGTAGCAATAATAGCTTTGGACATATGCTGCGATCACAGCACCCTGTGAATAGAGACCTATAAGAATATTGGGTGCCAATGAAACACAGGGACACACCAAAGGGATATTGACAATTTGGTACCACTCGCGGTTGAGAGAGACTGCACCGGCGGGGTCACGCATGTACAAGATGTTATTGATCCAGGTGGTCGCGCTTTAACCCGTCGTTAGTTCGAAAATGTTGCGAATCCGCATGACGCATGAGACACTTGCAATGATTGTATCGTCTTCACAACTGTTAGAAGAAACAGGACAGTGACCCCAACTTTGAGGGCGAAGGGGTCTTCCGAACACCATGTGTAGTAATTGCTGATCTACCCCTCAGGCTGTGAGGTTGTGTACGCGAGCAAGGGGTCGGAGAACGCACCTGGGATATGAGAATACCCTCGAGTAAAAGGACAGCACTTGAGCCAATGAACTGGCCGAGGAATTATGCGGGACGCGTGGTAATAAGTGAGAGGGCATACCCATCCGCCCAAAATATAGTAGATCAACCCGAAGAGGGGGTCTTGACGACTCAGAGCAGGCATCGTCCCGAGAAATGGAAAGAAGGTCAAGGGAGTCCCTTCGATCAACCGAATTATATGTGAGACTCAGACTCACGACTACACAGAGGTGGCACTGCCGGCACACGGAGAGGCAGTGAATTACCGGCATGCGCCGGGTTTACGTTCCTCGCATCGGGAACACTGGACTAGTCGTGGGAAGGGAACCATTCAGCCCAAGAATTTGATGTATTGCACTACCCTGCAACTGACGTGCAACAAGCCGCTGCAGCTTAAGCCTTGGATCATGCCCCCGTTAAATATTGGTCCGAAATGGAGTAAAACAGCTGGTCGCGGACGAAATTCATACAGTAAATCAGCCATTTTTCTCGGTGATAATCGGCCCACCCTACAAGGTAGTGTACGGCGGCCTCGCCTGGCACTCTCACAAAAAACGAGATCCGCGACTTTACCCGCCATTGACATACCCGCCATTGGACATCCCCATTTGTGAGCTCCGTCAGTGACTACCAATTCGGTTTTCGCCGGGACAACTTGTGGCGCCTGATTCTCAGGGGTCCTGTTTGGGTCGATTTTGGACAGGACCCCTGACTAGGAAACTCCGACTCCGTCGGAACAGCCCTTGCTTGCACAAAAGCTCAACCGGCATCGGGGATTGAGTACTTTGCTGGCCTTGGGATTAGGTGCTTTGCCAGCTCTGCTCCGCGAGGCCATTGGCTGTTGAAGGAATTTTTATTGAGTGTAAGTCGTCGCTGGTTCAAATAGTGAGTCGTGAATTAGTGTTGAGTTTGAACTTATGTAAAGTAGAGGTAAATATTGGGTAAAACTTGAGGAAGTCCAGACAAGGTCCAGAACTCGATGTCGGGAGGATTAGGATCACCGGGTGACCCAAAAGTGGTGCCATTATGAGTGTGGAGAGACCTTGACAAGCAAGGTGACAATACCCTCCGAGGCCAGGTCCGAAACCGGACAAAAAATTGGGATTTCGAGCCTCAAACCTGGGTTCAAGCCGGACAAAAACGGGCGGCGCTGACCAAAATGCTAGGTCCAAACCGGACAAAAATTTCGAAGTTCACCACAAGTTTCGGTCAATTTTTTGGGCGGAAACTGGTCTGTATTGACACGCAGTTCTAAGAACACGCTGAGAACACTGCAAAAACACGCGGCGGGAGAATTTTTTGTATTTTTGGGCCGTGGGACTCCAAAATTACCCTTTCCGGATGCCTTACGGCAGCAAGGGCTAGGTCCAAACCGGACAAAAATCGCCCCAGCCCGCCAAAAACCGTCCGGACAAAAATTCCCGGATTCCGGATTTTTGGGACCTAGCCTCAAAGTGTATTGTCAGGGGTCCTTTTTGGACCTAGCCGAACATGCCGTAAGCATCTCAAAAGGGTAATTTCTCACTGCACGAGCCAGAAAACCACCAAACTTTCTTCGGCTGTCATTTCTGCACTGTTATCTCGCATTTCTCGAGCTGAAGTAGTTGTTCCCAAGAATTTCGCTCCGAAACTCCAACCAAGGTTGTGAAAGTTGGCCAAAAGTTGAACTTTTTGTCGGGACGGGACCTGGCATTTTGTGCCTCAACCCCCAGTTTTTGTCAGGATTAGACCTGGGTTTGAAGCACCAAAACTCGAACTTTTGTCGGGACGGGGTACCTAGCATCCAAAGGTATAATCCAGGGTCCTAGGATGACGTACGGCCACTGGCTCCGAAAATATTAAAGGGAGGAACTCAATAAATAATCGAAGAGGGGGTGTCAGTACATGTCAGCTACTAGTCCGCTCCGTCAGGTACATGTTTCATGGAATACCATGGATCTCGAACTCGGAAATCTGATTGACCTTAGCTCCACTTCGACAGTAACCAAGGCGCGAAATTGTCCTCAGCTCTTCCACCCTTTTCACAACCGCCGTTGCGACCTTAGGGGAGTTCACGGTAGGGCACATATTCGTGTTTTTGAATGAATTTATTTGTTTGATCGGATGAATAAAACCATAGTTTGTGGCATAAATCCGTGATCACCCCGTTTGAGTTCCACAATATATTTTTATTGAGTATTTCCATGACCCTCACTCTGCTACTCCCCTCCATGATGCCTCAACATTGTCAACAAATCAACCACCACTGGACTCCTGATGTGGGCCCCGAGCTCGTTACTGCTCTCTGCCTCGTGGAGACAGTCACTGAAGACTCCATGGGCAAGGATATCTTCAACAACGAGACCTCGGGATCAGATACCAACACTGATTCCGACGACGCAATCATCTATGACACGTCAGAGCCAGGAGCTTCCCCATGAGCGGTGATGATCGAGATGGGGCCGGGCAGCTTGCTCTTCGTCCCAATGCCGCCATTTTTCTCTCTGAAGTCGATGTGAAGAAAAAGTGGCGGAAAACTCGACTGCCGCCATTAAGTGAATCATCACCGTAAATCATTTGTGCTTAGAGGTGAGTTCGGTACGCCGCCGCCACCGTGAGCCTGACAAAGAAATCCCATATTCCGAATATTCGGAATTCACCCAGTATAAAGGAGGGTCTGTTGGGCCCTCACAACGTCAGTGCATCCACAGTTAAAAACTGAAACGATGTCGCCTACTGACGAGACCGTTTATCTCAGTGCATTTTTCCATTTCTTCGCATATTCGATGTCTTACTATATTTCTTCAGTCTCTGGGACCAATCGTGGGATTGGCTATAGTCTGCCAGCCCTCATTGCGGCACGCCCTAGCACCATTGTTTTCGCCGGCGCGCGGGACCCCACTGCTCAATCGCTGAAGGATCTTGCCGCCAAGCATCCCAACGTTCACCCGGTCAAACTCACGTCAGGAGATCAGGCCGACAACGAGGCTGCAATTGCGGAAATACAAAAGACCGCCGGTCGATTGGATGTTCTCATCGCCAACGCGGGTAGGCTCATTATGATTCCCTTCCATTTTCCTATGGTACTTATCAATTAAGGCATCGCAAAATACGCGGGCATGTTCACCACGACTCCGCTGTCCGAATTCAGGGACCACTGGGAGGTGAACACTCTCGGAACTGTCGTCATGTTTCAGGCAGCCCACGCACTGCTGCTCGCTTCGCCCACTGGCGCACCAATTTTTGCTTACATCTCCAGCGCTGGCGGCTCCATGGCTCGCTACTACCATGCCCAGAGTGCCGCATACGGCTCTTCCAAGGCTGCGGCGAATTTCTTTATCAAGGTGCTCGACGCAGAGCACCCATCCCTGATCGCAGTGGCGATTCACCCCGGGTGGGTCGCAACTGAGATGGGGAATTCGGGCGCGGCGAGAATGGGCCTCCCCGCGGCGCCGGTGATGGTGGAGGACTCTGTCAAGGGAGTTATGTCGAAGATTGATGGCGCGATGAAGGAGAAGAGCAGCGGGCGGTTTTGGAACTTTTGTGCTGACAGTGGAAGGCCGTGGGACATCGAGACGGAGGAGATCCCCTGGTGAATGTTGCGTCGTTCTGGGTATGGGAATCCTCATTGTACCTTTGCCACAAGCGTGCGGTGCTATCTCCGCACCATTAATCCTTGTCACCCACCTCCTTGCCTCCTCTACATCTATTATATCCGTGCAACTCACCATCGGGAAATCATTCCGGAACAGTCGCTAACCTCTCAGGCGATTCCGGGAGCTCCGGGTTTCCGGAGTCCCCGGAATCCCCGGAGACGCGTTATCAAGGCAATGCAGCTTATCTGAATGGTTCCTCGTATATCCTGTGCGTACCATATGGTCTCTACTTCCTTCCACATGCTTTACATCTTCCATTCTCACACTTCCTTGTTCTTCAACAACATGAGGTGATCCCGTTAGGAATCTCCACATGGATTTCATATAACTCCTTATGTTCAGATTACAAGTACTGTACTATATAAACACCTAGACTACACTCCTGTTCTTCAGTTTAATAATTAAGTTGCTTCTGCGCTCTGTAGTTGCTTCTGGGTTTTACACTCCGGTCTCCCCGTAACCGGAATCCTCCCCTCACTCTCCTCCTCACTCCGGTGGCTTGGATAGTACACTCGCCCTATTGACCTGTGGCGTTGTGTTACTCCGGTCGACCATCTTCCCCCCTCGGTGTCATCGTTGTGTCCGGTAGCCAACCGGAATACCTCGGTCGCCGTAATCCCTCGTTCACCATCGACCGGCCATATCCTCCCCTTCCCCGGACCTGGATATAACAGTATTATTAAACTCACCTATCCACGCTACTCAAAATCAATCAATCCTACGACATGTCTCATTACGACGACCAACCTGACGACCCTGATCGTCGCAATTCACGGCTCTACAGCACCATGGTTCCCTTACCCTCTCCCGCTCGACTCATGGCCAATCCAGGTTTGCGGCCCAGCGGAACGCGATCGACTCCGGTTCCCTTCGGAGTAACGGTACGCCGTTCCTTGCCACCTGTGGCAACAAACCCAGTCAACGTTCCTGGAACTGTCATTCCTCCCAACACCCCATCACGTCATCCGATCACACCTCTCACGCCCGCGTTCGATGATTCTCCGATTCCGGCAACTCCGGGATTGGGATTTGCTCCTATTTACCAGGCAGCTCCGAGCGTCATACCGGAAGAGACGGGTGGAGAACCAGCACGTTCTCCAATCGGCGCAGGATCGCGTCAAAGATCCCGTAGTCGTTCCCATCACTCCGGTCAACAGGCATCCCGCTCACGTTCCGCTCCGGCACCTGGGGGTGATGGAGGCGGTGGTGGTGACTCGCCTTCCAGTCATGGAAGACGTTCTCCCAGCAGAGGAAGGCCCCCCGGTCGAGGATTCCCCAGACGCCCTGGTGGTTCTCCTCCTGGAGGTGGCTCTCCTCCTGGCGGTGGTGGTGGAGGCGGTGGAGGTGGCGGCGGTCTGCCCCGTCGTCGCTCCCGCACTCCTGATGGAGATAATCAGCTCATGAGGGATACCCTCCAGCAATTCTCCCAGGTTATGACAACTTGGGCCCGGAATGCCGGAGCTCCTCGTTCCACCAAATCTAATCTCAGGAACCCTGACACCTTTGATGGTTCCGATCCGGACAAATTGCCCTCCTTCCTCGCCCAATGTTATCTTCACTTTGCCGAGCGTACTCAAGATTTCCCCACCGACGACGATAAGATTTATTTCATTATATCTTATCTCCGCGGCATCGCTCAGCAGTGGTTCACGCCGAACTTATACAATACCAAAGTCCCGGCGTGGGATAATAATTTCGTTCGCTTCATCGAGGAACTTTCCATCAACTTCGGACCCCATGATCCGGTTGGTGATGCGGAGGATCGCATCCGTCTTTGTCGCATGAAAAATGGCGATCGGATCGCAACTTACGTTCTCGCCTTCGACACCCTGGCCAGTCTCACGGACTGGGGTGACGCTGCTCTCCGGCATCAGTTCTACGAAGGCCTTCCCCGTCGCATCAAGGACGAGATGGTCCGGCACACCCACAACAACACCCTCTTGGGGGTAAAGATGGTGGCCCGGAATATCGATGCCTGGTATCATCGACGAGAGGCCGAGAAGCAGCGCGAGCGGGAACTAGAGCAGGCTGCTGCTGGTCGTTCCGGTAATCGATCCGGTCCTCCGGACAACACCGGAGACCGCACCGGTAAAACTTCCGGCAAGCAGAAGGAGAAACAAAAGGGCGGAAACAATACCAAACCGCCTGGGAACTCGACCGCTCCTCCTCCCTACTCCAACCCCGGGAATCGTCCCGGAGCCGGAGGTAAGGGTGGCCAAGCCAACAAACAGGCTGGCCCCTCGAAGCCCTATGCTGACAAGCTGGGCGCCGATGGTAAAATCAAGGAGGCGGAACGTGAACGTCGTCGCAAGAACAACCTCTGCATGTACTGCGGAGGCCAAGGTCATACGGCCGAGGATTGCAAGAAGCGGCCGGAGAAAGCCAGCGGTCGCTCCGCTCAGGCTGGAACGCCCCCGCAGGGAGATGCGTCCACTCCGGAGTCGTCAAAAAATTGATTAGCAATCCGGATTATACCTCCGATCCCCATCCGGGTTGCGTTGACTCCGGGGATCTCCCTGAGGTGCGTCTCAACGCGTCCGCTCTTTCCTCTAATGCCCTTTACGTTGACCTTGCCCCATCCCTCATATTATCTAAATCCTCTCTGTCTGGCACGGAGGAATGTTCATCCATTCCGCCGTCCAGTGTATCACGAATTGCTGCGGGATTCAACTCCCTGATATGTGCGCTTATTGACTCTGGTTCTTCTCATTGTTTTATATCTAGAAAATTTGTGGAATCAAATGGCTTTATCCCGTACTCAGTGCCCCCAGTAAAACTCCGGTACCTCGACGGCTCCTCATCAATAATCAACCGGAAACTGCATCTATTGATTCGGTTTCCTACCGGAGAAGTCCTTTCGCAGGACTTCTACGTCACCCGTCTGGATTCTCCTTGTGAAATGGTTCTTGGATACAATTGGCTCCACCGCTTCAATCCGTTGATTGACTGGATGCGGGCCTCTATCTCATTCAGACCTACTCCCTCTGGTCCATCCCTGTCGACACCTCCGGCAAAAATGCTGGATTCTGTTTCGGTAGCTCCGGTTACGGACGAGGCTACTCCGGAAGAGGTTTATCCCTCCGCAGTGCCTATACCGATCGGGCTGACTACTCCGGTTCCCGGTCCTTCTATGGATAGTCTCGATCCTTCTATGGATAGTGCTGGAATAGCGCCAGCAAACTCCGGTCTTGACCGGAGTACTCTAGATCCTTCAATGGATACCCCGGAGGCGACTACGCCTCGTCCATTCATTACTCCTCCGCCAGTGTCTTTGGTATCCGCTGCTGCGTATCGAGTGTTGCTTAAAGACAAGGATACCGTTCAGTATACCTTGCGCGCAACACCTCCGGACGATGTCTCGCTCCGGGGAGTCTCGACCGCTGCTCCGGACCTAACTGGACTGCCTGAATCCTATCACGAATTCGCCGACGTCTTCTCGGAGTCGGAAGCATTCTCGCTTCCTCCTCATCGAGAGTTCGATCTCAAGATCGAGACGATCGACGGAGAACTCCCTCCTATTGGCCACGTATACTCCCTCTCCGAGGCTGAGTTAACAGCGCTCCGAAAATACATTGACGAGAATTTGAAGGCCGGATTTATCTATCCTTCTTCTTCTAGTCACGGGGCTCCAATTCTGTTCGCCAAGAAGAAGGATGGCAGTCTCCGGTTGTGCGTAGACTACCGAGGGTTGAACCGGATTACAAAGAAAGACAAGTATCCGCTTCCCCTCATTGCCGACTTACTCGATGCCCCTGGACGGGCTCGAATTTACACCAAACTCGATCTCCGGCATGCATATCATTTGCTCCGGATTGCTCCCGGAGACGAGTGGAAAACCGCTTTCCGAACCCGCTATGGCTCATATGAGTTCAAGGTTGTCCCAGAGGGACTGTCCAATGCGCCTGCTGCCTTCCAACGATTCCTCAACACGATTTTCGCCGACTTGCTCGATGTAACCGTCATCGTATATCTGGACGACATTCTGATCTACTCCGACGATCCATCGCAGCACGAAAATCATGTGAAGGAAGTGTTGCGGCGCTTACGACAGCATAACCTATTCTGCAAACTCCCCAAGTGTGAGTTCTCCGTGACTACTTGCGAATATCTCGGGTACATTCTGTCTCCGGACGGATTCCGTATGTCCCCGGAAAAAATCGCCGCGGTAGCGGAATGGCCTACTCCTCGGAAAGTAAAAGACGTACAGTCTTTTCTTGGTTTCTGTAATTTCTATCGGCGGTTCATCTACCATTACTCCGACATCACTATTCCGCTCACACGTCTCACCCGGAAAGCGCTCCGATGGGACTGGACCAGTGATTGTCAACTCGCTTTCGACACTCTCAAGCGGAAGTTCGAAGAGGCTCCGGTTCTGTCTCACTGGATACCCGGTCGACAGATTACCGTCGAGACCGACGCTTCGGACTATGCCATCGCCTCCATTTTGTCAATTATTGGCGACGATGGTGATCTCCATCCCGTTTCGTTCCGTTCGCGCACTCTAGTGGCTGCGGAACTTAACTACGACACACATGACAAGGAACTCCTGGCCATTTTTGACGCTTTTAAGCAGTGGCGTCACTATCTGGAAGGACCGGAGTTCCCAGTTGATGTTGTCACCGACCACAAGAACCTGGAATACTTCGCGACGAGTAAGATACTCACGCGACGCCAGGTCCGGTGGGCGGAGTACCTCTGCCATTTCAACATGGTAATCCGGTTCCGGCCCGGAAAACTCGGAGGAAAGCCCGATGCACTTACTAGACGATGGGACGTCTACCCAAAAGAGGGGGATAAGCACTATGGTCAGCTAAATCCTCACAACTTTCGTCCTATTTTCTCGCAAGATCAGCTCGAGGCGTCACTCCGGGCAACCCTCCTTGAAGACGTAGTTCTTCGAGCATCGGTGGTTATGGATGTTGGACAGCTTCATTCCGATATCAAGACTCACATCCACACCGACCCCACTGGAATTGCAGGCCTCAAGGCCGCTTCCTCCGGTACATCCAAGCGCTGGTCTACAGATGACTCCGGTATGCTCCGGTACGACAATCGCATTTGGGTTCCGCAAGTCCCCGGTGAGGCACCAGATGCACTCCGGATACGTGTTATGCAATACGCGCATGATCATATTCTTTCCGGTCACTTCGGGCAGAACAGAACCCTTGCGGCGGTACGTCGGGAATACAACTGGCCCGAACTCCGGTCGTTCGTTCGGGATTACTGCAAGTCATGTATCACCTGTCGGCGCAACAAGGCTCCAAGGCATAAGCCCTACGGCCTTCTCAGACCCCTTCCTGTTCCTCTTCGTCCTTGGCATTCGATATCCATGGACTTCATTGAAAAACTTCCACTTTCCGGCGAATACGATGCGATTCTGGTAATCGTTGATCGGGCGTCAAAGCAGGTAATCCTTATACCCTGCGATGTCACCATCACTTCCGAACGCCTCGCCAAACTCTTCCTCATTCACGTCTTTTCCAAGCACGGTGTTCCGTCGCATGTCACTAGCGACCGGGGCAAGGAATTCGTTTCCTCTTTCTTCCGGTCACTCGGAGAACTTCTCAACATGGAGATGCACTATACCTCCGGTTATCATCCATCAGCGGACGGTCAAACCGAACGCATGAACCAAACCGTTGAGCAATATATTCGGATTTTCTGCTCGTATCAGCAGGATGATTGGGACCAACTCCTTCCGCTTTGCGAGTTTGCTCTCAATAACGCTCCGAATGCATCTACCGGAATTTCTCCATTCTTCGCCAACAAAGGTTACAATCCGTCTATCACCATCAATCCGGAGTTGGACGTAGCCAACACCTACGCCCGAGACTTTGTCGTTAACCTCCAGGATCTTCATGAATTCCTCCGGGAGTCGCTCAAGGGCGCCCAGGAGCGATACAAGGAGACCGGAGACAGAGTCCGGTCTCCGGATCCGGAGATTAAAGTCGGAGACCAAGTTTTCGTGACGACCAAGTACCTCAGCACTACGAGGCCAACTCGGAAGTTCACTGAGACTTATGTTGGACCATACGAAGTAATCGGAAAACCTTCTGCGGCGTCTTACCAGATCAAACTACCCAAATCCCTTTCCCAAGTTCATCCAGTATTCCACGTTTCTCAACTTGAACCCCATCATCCAAATCCTTTCCCCGGACGTGAAGAACCCCCTCCGGTGGCAGTGGAAATTGATGACGAGGGCGATGAGCACTTCGAAATCAAGCAAATCGTTGATTCGAAGCTTGATAAGCGGTTCAAGAAGCCCCTATTCTACAAAGTTGAGTGGTTGGGTTATGAGAACACGGACGAGCAATATTCCTGGGTACGACCAAGCGATCTTAACGCAGCAGATCACATTGAAAACTTCCACCGTCGCTATCCGGACAAACCTGGACCGGAAACTTAGACTCCGGTTCACTCCGGGGCATTTCCCGGTGTATTCCGGTTCGCTCATCATCACTCCGGAATCCTTGTCGTCAAACGGACTTATGCAATTTCGCAAAAAATCAAGAAAAAAATATACATCAATTCCAATTATCTCAATGCTCCATTTCTTTTCCACCTTCCTCTTTATCCCCATCCTCCTTCTGCGTCAACTGCAGGACTTCGCTCCGAAGATCAGCCATCGAACGTTCCAACGCTTCAATACGAAGATCGGCATCATCAGCACGACGGTCAGCGTCCTCAGCACGTCGGACGGCCTCGCCCAAATCACTCCGGAGTTCCCTCAACTCGCTCTGCATTGACCGCCGTTCCAGCGACGGAGTCCGGAGCCGGAGTTGATGGCGAGACGGGCCCGGAATGCCTTCCAAGGGCAGCGATGGTGTCCCCTTCCTTTCCGGTCGCTGGCGAATTGGTTGGGATCGAGTCTTCTTCACTGCAGTCGACCTTCCCCGACTCCGGGAACGACCCTTGCGTTCGGACGCGTCTTTCCGCACGCGTTTGGCCCGGGGAACATCTGCGTTCAACGAGCAGGCAATGCGCTTTTCAGCACAGCGCCCACACGTCGAAAATGGTCCTCCCTCGCGCTGCGGGTAGCAATGCTCGTCTCGCCGAGTGCACTCATCGCAAGCTAAAGGTTGTAATATCAGCCGGAATAACATTTTCCACCGGTTGGAATGTACTCACCTTCACCGATGGGTCTCCGGATGAGCGGGCGACTTCCCGTTGGCTCGGAAACCACCATAACGACGTCGGAGTCGCTCTCGACACGCTCCACGCGCTTGCGCTTCCTCTTGCTTCCCTCCGGACGCTTGGTTGCTTTTCCTTTTCTCTCCGCCCTATCCAGTGCCTTCTCCTTGGCCTTCAACTCCTTCGCCCACGCCCGCTGTTCAGCAATCGCCATGTCGGCGCTGTTCATGAGGTCCGCGAATTCCAGCGCGGCCGCCTCATCAGCACGCGCTGCTTCCGCAAGTAAGCGGCGGGTCTCCGTATCCTCACTTTGCTCCCTACGCGATCCCTCACGCTCCGGTGACCCTCCTCGTTCCTTCCCACTTCCTCCTTCACTTCCAGATGGGTTGTGGTGGGTAGAGGACATAGAGATGGTTGAAGGAGTTCGGTGGTGGTGGTGGTTCGGAGACAAGATTGGAATCAACAAACGGAACCGAACAGCACGTGATTAGTTGGCACGTGACCGATCACGGGTTTCGACGAAGATATTTCAACTGGGCAAAATCAAGGGCAAGAAAATCATGAAAAAATTCCTCATTCATGCAAATCACTTTCTTTTCCATTTATTCACCTCCAACGCAATGCACACCACAAATCAATGTCCCTCCGGTCCTTACTACGAAATGTTCGTCTAGGGATCCGAACCCAAGAGGGGGATACTATTATATCCGTGCAACTCACCATCGGGAAATCATTCCGGAACAGTCGCTAACCTCTCAGGCGATTCCGGGAGCTCCGGGTTTCCGGAGTCCCCGGAATCCCCGGAGACGCGTTATCAAGGCAATGCAGCTTATCTGAATGGTTCCTCGTATATCCTGTGCGTACCATATGGTCTCTACTTCCTTCCACATGCTTTACATCTTCCATTCTCACACTTCCTTGTTCTTCAACAACATGAGGTGATCCCGTTAGGAATCTCCACATGGATTTCATATAACTCCTTATGTTCAGATTACAAGTACTGTACTATATAAACACCTAGACTACACTCCTGTTCTTCAGTTTAATAATTAAGTTGCTTCTGCGCTCTGTAGTTGCTTCTGGGTTTTACACTCCGGTCTCCCCGTAACCGGAATCCTCCCCTCACTCTCCTCCTCACTCCGGTGGCTTGGATAGTACACTCGCCCTATTGACCTGTGGCGTTGTGTTACTCCGGTCGACCATCTTCCCCCCTCGGTGTCATCGTTGTGTCCGGTAGCCAACCGGAATACCTCGGTCGCCGTAATCCCTCGTTCACCATCGACCGGCCATATCCTCCCCTTCCCCGGACCTGGATATAACAACATCCCTGAAAACTTGAAATCCTGCATCCTCAGGATACCGAACTGCATGTCCGAACTGCACCATTAGACCTGTACAACTGAACTCGGTGTACCATGCCAGTCCTCCTTCTGGTGCGCTGAAATTAAACACGAGACATCAGTTGAGGGATGCCAAAGGAGAAGGCTAGCATAGTACGTACTCGCACTGCCATCCTCGTCAGTACGACGGGCGGTGTAGCGGCAGAACGAGGATTTGAGGATTCTGGTGCGGAGCCATTCCTTGAGCCGTACGACGATATCATCGGCGAGGGGTTGCATGTGGAACTCATATTCATAGGTGTCTTTTTTCAAAGGGGTGTTTGATGAGCGCGCATTCGGCGGTTGCGGAGGCCTTGGCGCAGCCATCGCTGATGTCCGGAGCGGCGTTTCAACGCGCATACGCGCCAAGGTTAGAAAAAATATCAAATATAGCATGCACACCCACAACAGCATCCCACGGCCCCAGGCACCCGGACGTGGTGTATGATTCGAAATCGTACACGGACACGCGCGGTAGCATATACCCACCGAGACGACCCATCGTGGTGTCGCATCACGCTGCCAGACACAGCACCCAGGTAAACACCAACACCCAGCTGATCCCGCCCAACCTGCGCCTGACATTACGAGCAAGCACTTGCAGAAATGTAGCACATAGCATCGCATGCAAGCATCAAAATATAGGAAACAAGGAATGGGAGGGAACACGGCAAGAGACGTACCGGTGCACGGAAATAGCACGGTGTGTCCGAATGAACGAGCGCCCGACCTGACGCCCGACGCACGACGACCCACGATAGGTAGCGTAGAACGTCGCGGCGCGGCGCATACGCACGCCCGCCCACCGTCCGCGTCCGCGCCCGGACGAGCCCATAAACGAGACCGATACATGCGCGCACGGGCTGAGAGAACATGACATAGCAATGGAGGTAAATGGAAAGGAAATGAAAGGTAGGGAAATGGTAAGGGTAAGGGGGAGCACGAACGCCGGGGGCGAAGGGAAGGGAGGAGGAGTAGCCTCAACGCGCATGCCCGAGGACCCAGAGAGATGTAGAATGAGCAGGTCGGTAGCGCGGCGTGGATGCAGACGGGCGGACGCACCAAAAGATATGGGTGTGTCCGAATAAAAGGACGCGCACCGGCCCAGCCGCGCAATCGCAATCCCAAATTTGGGCGGAGAAATGTGCACGAGCACGCGCATGCAGACACGGAACCCATGCACACTCACGCAGTGTGCGCCTCTTGTCTCGAGCCGCCATCCATTCGAAATGCACACACCGTCTCAGAATAAAACCCTTCACGAAAGAACCATCCCGCAGAGGAAGATAACTCCGTGTGCGATGGGAACGTGGGAGCCACGAATGATGCTCACGAGCGCATAGAGGAAGATTGAAGGAATAGGCAAACGCACCGCCGTTTTGCCTGGGTTGAGAGATGAAGGTAATCGGTATAGCAAATAAATGAAACGCGGGAGTAGGAGGTGAGGCGGAGGCGGAGGAGACGGCCCAGCATAGCCAGATGGAGACGTCTTCGGGGCACATCAATGCGCATGCCATCATCGCGCTCTTTAGATTCAAATCCTTCTTGCGGAGGGGTACCCGGCGTTGGAGGTGCCGCTGTTGCAAGGGGGAGTGGGCAGATGGAGGGAAGGACCGGAAAAGAGCGGCGTAGGCTGCGAGTCGGGCGGGAAGGGCGCGAGGGCGGCGAGGTGGTGCGACGTGTCGCTGTGAAATAATCAGGCCACTTATCTCTACCATATTCAATGATTAAGGAAAGACTGACTCGAACCCGCCCCGCGGCCTTGCTCTCCCTGTCGATATCTACATGGGCAGAGGACCGTACGGCGGTGACAAGACGAATCAAGTTGAGACGAAGGCCGATCAGCACGTGGCGAGTGATTGTGCCGTCCGTTGAAGTCCTCCTACCACCCTTTGCGCAACACCACCGTCTTTCCACGCGATCCGCCGAATCTCTTCTCATCCACGGCCTCAAGTCTCTCACTGCACCGAATTTGTGTCAACACAGCAAGGCCGATCTATCGCGAACGTCCTCTCATCGCATTCGTCGTCAAATGGGCACTGGTTGGGATGGGATTTCGATGTGGGCGCTTTGAAGCTATCTACACCCTGTTGTGCGTATGTTATTCCTCGCCCTGTTACTCGTTTGGCTGCCTGCTATTCATCGAGATTTCATGATGAAGCTCCATAGTACAGAAATTTGGTGTACTTCGAAGGCTTTCGACATATTTTAGCTACGTAATTATGCTCGTCCCATTCAATTTAATTTTTTATTCCCCACTTTCTTTGTGCTTTCGAGGTCTTGTGAGCAATCTTTCAGTAATCTTTCACCATCTTTCGACATCTTGGAGAGCAGCTTTAGAAAGCGAGTACGTTCTTTGGAAAGACAAAGACGGAACAGGTCTTTCAAAGATAAATGAACCTTCTTTACCAAAGACCTACGTCTTTGAGAAAAATATGTCTTTAAGGTCTTTGACGTCTTTCCAAAGACGCCAAAGATGTCAAAGACCAACCTGTGGTTTTACTGATCAGTGGACGACGACGACGTCAGTGTTCTCCCATAAGGGCTTATTAAGGGTAAAATTTTTCATTAAGGCCTTAGGCCTTAATAACCCTTAATTAAGGGCCTCTTATTAAGGCCTTAAGATTTTTTTTCGCCGGCATTTTAATACTATTTAACCAACAGGAGTGGGTGTCTATTCTGAGTAATCATCGCCGGAGCCCTCCAGTTCACCATCGTCGGGCTCCTCCTCCGAATGCTCCGCTACCAATAACTCAATGAGAAGCTGCTGCCGAGTAAAAGCTTGACGCGGCGCGTCCCGGCGGCCGCGGAATTTTACCGCCACTCAGTGAAAAAAGGCCCAGAGCCCAGATTTCTTGGGCAGCATAAGTCAAAGGTGTCGCGGACCTCGCGGTGGTCTTGCCTGTTGGCAAATTTTTCACATCTTGATTTCATGATGCCATCATTAAGCCTTTATTAAGCCTTCAGAAGATTCTCCGCCGTTGTTAAGCCTTAGTATTAAGGCCTTATTAAGTGTTAACTCAAGTTAAGGCTTAGGCCTTAAGGAAAACACTCGTGGACGTGGAGGGCTCGGAATGCAGTGCTTGTGATCAATGTGTGGGAAACGACTGGTGGCGAGTCTAATCGTTGAGCGGCGCTGCCTGGAAGGAGGTGGCTGATCATGAGACAAACAGGTTGACTTGAGATGAGTTATGCATTCAGATTCGATATATCGAGATTGGTTTAACTCCGAGGGTGAAAGTAATCATACAGCGAGAGTGCAGTGGCGGTAAGGATGAGAACAAACTGGAGAGCCATGACGATATTGAAACTCCGGGAGGGGGCGAGCCTTTCTGCCTCTTCAAGAGTGCAACACTGGTAGCTACTCGGCACTGTGAATATGGTCAGAAGACATACGGAGGGTACATTCAGCCTACAGTGTACGCACCAGATTTCTCGGGAACTGTAGAGGGATCTTCTTTGGCCGGGGGGATGTCCTCAGGAGTATGATCATTCATCTCATTATCAATCTCTGTGTCTGCACCTCAGGCCATGAGCGCAGAATTCAAGGTTTAACAATCCATTGCACACCAAATTTCTCCACACCTGATTTGGAAATGTCTTTGGTGCAGGAGACTCCGTCTGAGTCCGAGTAGCAATCACCATTGTCACTCTGTTGAACTGTCAAACCCTGAGATGAATTAGCATACACAAAGCTCAATGTGCGCACGATGTGCAAGTACAGTGTCCCAATCGCAAGGGACCTGGACAGGCGGATACCCCATCTCCAAAGCAACTTGCTGGCTGTTAGTATTGAAGCCTTTGTATTGGTGGAACTGGCGGATCCCTCCGTAGACGCTAGCGTCCCATGACTTTCCGAAGACCTTGATTTGCAATTCAATTGCAGGAAATCCCAGGTTTTCTGCGGCCTCAACGCTGAGTCGGTCAATTCCCGATGGGTCGAGAGACCAATACGCTGGCCGGTCGGGAACTCGGAAGCATGTCGGGTCCTCTGCTTGGAGCTCGGCCAACGGGCACAAGAAGAGGTAGCCGGGAGGTGAATTGTCTGTCGGTATCGAAAGCTCGAGCCAGTAGTCGATAGCATGTACTGAGACTGGGGGGAATGAGCAATAGAAGTGCTACTGGGTGAAACAGGACATATACCGAAATCTTCAAAGCCCCAGGTCATGTCGAGACGATTGAAAATATCATTGGCCTGTGCCAGCCAATGCGACGCATCCATGTTGTACATTCGACGGCCATATTCATGTACGACCTCGGCAGAATTTATCCTGTCATTTGCGATGTTAACTGAGCTGAAGGACGAAAATAGGAAGCACACCTAATCCAGCTATTAACCATGATGGAGGTGCCTTCTTGGCCGCAAATGATCCTGCCGTTCATGGCTCTCTTCAGACTTAGACGGCAAGCATTAGGAGGAGTGAATTACGGGAGCAAATAATCCTCGATAGTTGGGTTCCTCGTTGACCAACCGACATCGTATATTGTACAATCACCGGATGCAACTTCCAAAGAGTTTTCATATTCCGGCCCTGATCGATGACGAATGGACCCCAATCTCACTCACTGCGTTCCAGGGGGACCTATGCTGAGTCAGTAAAGGCGCACGTAGGTGTACGTAGGTCAGCGTAGTCGGCTACAATAGGTCAGCGTAGGTCACCTACGTCCACCTTGACAGCGATCAGTAAAGGCGCACGTAGGTCTGCGTAGGTGTACGTAACTGATCTGAACTGGGTATATTTAGGTCGGCGTAGGTCGGCGTAGGTATCTACGCCCACCTCCACTGACCTCAGGCGAGAACTACACTGGCCTGCCAACCCAAAGATGGCCCCAAGTTCAATGTAACAGCAAAGACTCCGCCCTTTCGTGCTCGTGGCAGATGCTAGCCTCTCCGAGCGCCGCGGCGCCGCCGACACAGGACATTAAGCGATAGTGGATCAAGCCTTAAGCTTTTCTTTGTGCGTTATCCCGTGCAGGGGTGATGGGAGGGCGTGGCGACGGAGACGTTCTGTCCTTTGCTGATCTGCTGTCGGTTATATATTTTGGACTTGAAAAGCGGGACCGTTTGTTGTCAACATCGCGTTTTCCACACTTTACTTTTGACAGCTTAGCCGAGCTTTTATTAGCTCGGCTAAGCTCGGCTGAGCCAGAAAAGCCGAAATGTCAAAAAAGCCAAAAGACGCAAAAAAAAACTTTTTTCTGAGCCATCCCGTTGAAGTCTAGACGTCATTTCTGCGAACTTTTTTTTTTCACCAGAGAAAAAGACCCAAAAGTCGCAAGACAATTGTGAACTTGCTGATGAATGGACTCAATACTATTACTGGGCTGTTGTTGGAGGTCATAATTGGATATATTCATCTCAGTATAGGTCACTACGTGGACCTACACTCACCTACATTCACCTTAGCTGACCTTGACTGACCTACGTTGACCTACGTTGACCTACATTGACCTACACAGATTGTACGTAGGTGGGTCTCAGTGTAGGTCCATGTAGGCACCTGAACTCAGGCTGAGTCTAGGAGGCCCTGGAACGCAGTGACTGATTCATCTGTGGAAATCGGCCAGTAGCGCTCGCGACTTGGATGCCAGTAACAAATTTCGTGATAATCGTGCAGCGACATTGAAGTGATCAAAGTGATCATTTCCGCTTCCGCTGGTGGCTTGCAAAGGGAGGTTCCAGGTGGCCGAGGAACATCATACACATATGCATGGGCAAGGGGATTGGTTTCAGGGGGAGTGTGATCGAGGCAGAGACGGCCCGTCGAAGGACGTATCCATGCTGTGCACTCCTCCCATGCCTGCAACCCAAAAATGAGACACACGGATGTCTTTGCACAGTTGATTTACCAGACTTGTTCCCGAAAGAGAGGATATATATCGGTCGACATCCTGCGAAAACTGAGCTCGGAGCTGTGTAGTAGCATCAATGCTTTTACCGAGAAGTCACTGTCCTGTGAAGAAGGCAGTTCAATTGTTCGCAGTTGGAAGTGGAGCGCCGGACATACCATGCAGGCCCAAAAGAACACAGTCGATAAATGGGAGTTGCGGTACTTCTCCAGCAGTTCTGTGTAAGGTATTAAATCTATTGAAGTATCAAAAAATGTTAGGGATGCTTTGGCTTAACGAGGGGGAATCCTGACCGTCATGGAAAACCACAGCATGGAGATTCGCTGTGCTCACTATCCCATAAAGTTGAGCAAGATACGGATGGCTGCGATAAAGTCGATCACGATTTAAGCACAACAGCGACACAGATCCTCTCACCGAAGCTCTGAATATTGTGAGATGTCCTCCTTCCATCTCTGTGAACGAAAAAAGTCAACTTCCAGTCCAGAAAATAGTACACACACGTCTTTGGCACCGTCTCCCTGATACAATGTCACCGCCATGTTCGATTTGCAGCCTTGAATGTGGGCGGAGTACATTCGTCTGACGAAAGTTTGTCCTTGCCTGCGGCGCACCACACCAAATCCGCTGCAAGGCTCCAGTTGATGAAGTAAATTAAGGTCACCGATGGGAATTATCCGAAAGTCTATTCAGCGGTGGTAAGCGTTATTGATGTGTGTATGTGAGCCTTGCCTACTAGGAGGAGCATTGGCAGCAGCCTGATGGATATGTGTAACACTCGTGAACTTCCCGCCCGCCACGACAAAGTGCTTTGCCCTGGGGAAAAAAGCGCCGTTATATCTGCATTGCGGGCTTTCAGATACCGCTAGTGAGCGTCACTAAGGGCACGTACCGATTAAGGGAAGAGCTATCTTCATCACGGCTCACGTCGGGGTGAAATTCGGACTCAAACCGGGGCTCGTCGTCCATGGATGGTGGTGGTAGGAAGCAGAGATGCTAAGCGCTCGAAGAGACTCAGACAGACAGAGATATAAAGATTCACTGCACTCAGGGCCCATCCACCCTGGGACGGCATAGCCGGAACTAGCCGCCCTTTTTGGCCGCTAGCAGTGCCTGCCACCAAAACCTGCCGCATCAGCTAGCCGACGGCCAGCCAGAGCTCCTAGTTTGCAAGAAGGCAAAGGAATTTCACTATTCGGCAGATAGCTGTCCAAGTCCGCCTCAAAAGAAGTAATGGACTACAAAATGCGAGGTACGAGCAATTAATGTTGTAGCGTCTGTCTACGAGACACTAGTAATGGACTTACATTGGACGTACATTAAGTACTCGTTCTATTAAAATTTACTCAGGCTGCCCAATTCGTTGGGGACTGTTTGGCTTTATCTCCTGCAAGCTTACCCCGTTCTGCTTTCTCCGCTCTTCACCTCGAACATCCACAGCTTTTCCCATCAGCTTCAATCAGTTTCCTGCAGAACGGGGTAAGCGTGCAGAAGATAAAGCCAAACAGTGCCCAACGAATTGGGCAGTAAATCTTAACAGAGCAAGCAGCTCCTCGGCCGCTTCGCGGCCTTACATCCGGTTCATGGCCAGAAATTAGACAATCGGGTTGAGCGCTAGTCTCTCTTGACAGACAATGACACTCGTAACCTCGTTCTATAGTTGAGCGCTAAGATACGGTCAGTTTTAGTCCACTGCCTAATTGACGGCGCTTCCAAAGTTTCGGGCTCAAATGTCCAAGAGCGGAATTTAAAGGGGCCCCGGGAAAAAGCCGTGTCACGCCGTGCCGTGCCGTGCCTGCCGTGCTGGCGTGTGGCGTGTCCCGGTGTAAGACTGCCACATTCTGTAAGTTGCTCTCAACTGTCAGGAACACTCTCAAGCCGCATATTTCGCGCTACCCAATAGATATCTCGTCTCAAAGTGTAATTGATAACGTACAGTAAACATATTATTATTGAGCTAGCATAGTACGCACTGCCATCCTCGTCAGTACGACGGGCGGTGTCTGATGCGGAGCCATTCCTTGAGCCGTACAACGATATCATCGGCGAGGGGTTGCATGTGGGACTCATATTCATAGGTGTCTTTTTTCAAAGGGGTGTTTCATGAGTGCACATTCGGCGTTTACGGCGGAGGCCTTGGCGCAGCCATCGCTGATGTCCGGAGCGGCGTTTCAACGCGCATACGCGCCGAGGTTAGAAAAAATATAGCATGCACACCCACAACAGCATCCCACGGCCCCAGGCACCCGGACGTGGTGTATGATTGGAAATCGTACACGGACACGCGCGGTAGCATATACCCACCGAGACGACCCATCGTGGTGTCGCATCACGCTGCCAGAAACAGCACCCAGGTAAACACCAACACCCAGCTGATCCCGCCCAACCTGCGCCTGACATTACGAGCAAGCACTTGCAGAAATGTAGCACATAGCATCGCATTCAAGCATCAAAACATAGGAAACAAGGAATGGGAGGGAACACGGCAAGAGACGTACCTGTGCACGGAGATAGCACGGTGTGTCCGAACGAACGAGCGCCCGACCTGACGCCCGACGCACGATCAACTGCCCAACTCACAAGCCCGACCCACGATAGGTAGCGTAGAACGTCGCGGCGCGGTGCGTACGCACGCCCGCCCACCGTCCGCGTCCGCGCCCGGACGAGCCCATAAACGAGACCGATACATGCGCGCACGGGGCTGAGAGAACATGACATAGCAATGGAGGTAAATGGAAAGGAAATGAAAGGTAGGGAAATGGTAAGGGTAAGGGGGAGCACGAACGCCGGGGGCGAAGGGAAGGGAGGAGGAGTAACCTCAATGCGCATGCCCGAGGACCCAGAGAGATGTAGAATGAGCAGGTCGGTAGCGCGGCGTGGATGCAGACGGGCGGACGCACCAAAAGATATGGTGTGTCCGAATAAAAGGACGCGCACCGGCCCAGCCGCGCAATCGCAATCCCAAATTTGGGCGGAGAAATGTGCACGAGCACGCGCATGCAGACACGGAACCCATGCACACTCACGCAGTGTGCGCCTCTTGTCTCGAGCCGCCATCCATTCGAAATGCACACACCGTATCAGAATAAAACCCTTCACGAAAGAACCATCCCGCAGAGGAAAATAACTCTGTGTGCGATGGGAACGTGGGAGCCACGAATGATGCTCGCGAGCGCATAGAGGAAGATTGAAGGAATAGGCAAACGCACCGCCGTTTTGCCTGGGTTGAGAGATGAAGGTAATTGGTATAGCAAACAAATGAAACGCGGGAGTAGGAGGTGAGGCGGAGGCGGAGGAGACGGCCCAGCGTAGCCAGATGGAGACGTCTTCGGGGCGCATCAATGCGCATGCCATCATCGCGCTCTTTAGATTCAAGTCCTTCTTGCGGATGGGTACCCGGCGTTGGAGGTGCCGCTGTTGCAAGGGGGAGTGGGCAGATGGAGGGAAGGACCGGAAAAGAGCGGTGTAGGCTGCGAGTCGGGCGGGAAGGGCGCGAGGGCGGCGAGGTGGTGCGACGTGTCGTTGTGAAATAATCAGCCCACTTATCTCTGCCATATTCAATGATTAAGGAAAGACTGACTCGATCCCGCCCCGCGGCCTTGCTCTTCCTGTTGATATCCTTCTACATGGGCAGAGGACCCTACGGCGGTGACAAGACGAAGTTGAGACGAAGATGGAGAAAAGGGAAGAAGCAAGGCCGATCAGCACGTGGCGAGTGATTGTGCCATTGATGCGTTGATGGGCACTGGTTTTGAATGTTCAACTTGCGTGAACTCGAACGGGGCCGCAGGGGTGGAGGAGTTAGGCATTCGCTCAGAGAAGCTAGCTCTTTGCATCCGTGTGCCGGAGATTGGTTCAAGAATTAGGTGGAGCCTAAGGTGCAGGTACCAGGTTCGGCGTCCTCGGCGAACTGGAAAAAGATGAACCAAAGATGAACCACATGTCGTACGACATCCAACAGCACTGACCTGGAACTAAAGTGCTGCGGCATTCCCGTTTGATTTATGTCGACTGCATGCTTAGTGGTGGGAAGTGCGTAGAGTAGGTATCGGCTCAGTTACGGATGGTCCGCACCAGGTCCGCACCCGCTTTACTTGACCCTCATCTATGCGGAAGATGCCCGTTCGACTCGGGCCTGAGTCATTGATTCTTCAGCATGGAGCTTTTTGCCGTGATTCCACCGACCCGAACTTACTGTACTATTTCATTCAAATCGACAGTCACACTCGACTTTTTTCATCGCGGCAATAATTTTTTCTCAATTTATCGAATTGGGGCCAAAGTCACGTGACTGTCGAATTGAACGAAATAGTACAGTATTTCCTCTCAAGAGCTACTGAGTCACTGCTATACTTGTCCGCTGGTTCAAAGCGCGCAGTCTTGCTGACACACTTTTTTTTTTTTGACAATAACAGAATCGCAGTGCCGCGCACATGCACCCAAAGAATTGGCCTGAACTTTTGTGAATGATCAGCGGTTCGAATAAAGCCGGTATCGGCTCGGTGGCGCATGGTTCGCACCTGCGGCGAGGAACATGTTTATGCCGGTGAAACGGTGCACGGGAGTGCAGCCGTGTAATCAACGGATAGGTGGAACTAACGAGCGTAGCGAGTATAACTCAACTAAACACTCTATCAACCCCAAATACCAATCAACTCACTAACTCCAATCTCAATACTCGTCGTGTGTGTGCTCGGGGAAGTAGGGTACGTATCACCCTTCAAGGCAAGTTGGTTCGCAAGTACGGACTCAACGGTAGGCTAGGTATTTCTCCGGTAAGGTCCCAAGCTCTTTATTTGAATGCTCTCCCGTAGGATTCTTTAAGTTCCTCAAAGATGAAGAAAGTCAAGAAAAGAGTCGTACAACTCTACGGTAGGCACTCCGGCCACAGAATAGCCCGACAGTAGAACGAAAGGCCAAGGTTTCCTTAATTCCCTCAAACGGTCTCTCTTAACAGAGCAAGCTCAATGTCGGCGGGAGAGAGTTAGACTCGATAACCCGCAAGAAACCGTAGAACGGCTGGCTTCCAAGGGCGGTTCAACTGGCTGGGTCGCTGCACTTATAGTGGTCTTAAACGGCGTAGTTCGCGGGACGTACTAGCTCTGAATCCAATCTATTGCAGTTCTCAAATTCTGTTCTTATCTTATCTATGAGTGACTAAATTCCTCTCCAAAGTGGGGGGGAGTCGTTAACTGAGGTATATTGGTGTAACTCTACTTTATTTATACAAACTGAGGGAGCGATAAGGGGATAACTTGGATGATTCATGAATGGCGTGATATGTCGGAACTGATCCCTCCGGGCGGGTCTACGGTAAGGCAGCCAATGGTACCGTTGGTATTTCTTCAACCGTGGGTTCCTGGTTACCGGAGGTAGTGCTCCCGGCGGTGATCCCAGATCCTAGTGAAACCTTTGTCAAGTACCCTTCTTCCAAAGGCACCCTTCGGCGACGGTTTGACTCCACTTAAACTCGTTCTCCCGGCGGGCTGAGCCTCCCGGCGAGCCATTCGTTAGTGTAGCGGCTTCACCTTCTCTAATCTCTCTTGTTCTAGCTCAATTACTGCTCCCGGAGACACATATGTGCAGTGATCGTCCGGCGAGGATCTCCATCTGAAACATAAGTCCCGAGACTTAATCATCTGTCAAGCGACCGTCCGCCCGTAGAGTCAAAGTGAAGTGCTTTCTTCCGGCGGGTCTTTGACTGTCCCATATCCTCTCCCAGTGTAGTCCTTCTTCAGACGTGTCTTCTTCAATCCTCCCGGAGGGTGGTTCCTTATGAACGAATGCTAGTCTGGCCTTTCTACCAATCCGAACTTGGTTACATTGTTTGCAACAGGGTTCATCTTGATGATCTGATCTGAGTTGTACTCGGGACGGCTCAACGGTAAACTCAGCCGAGGTCTCCCGGCGGTTACTTTAGCCTGCCCGGCGGGCCGGAACTCAACTTGAGTTGAGCCCGTCGCCCGCAAGTCCGACGCTCTCCCGTAAGGCCGATAGCTCTCCCGTAAGGCCGTGAAGCCGCCGGTAGAGTTCAGTCCTCTCGTAGAGAGTCCTTCTAAATTCAACATGGTTGTTCCTCCCAAGGCCCCGCTTAATAGCGTTCAGCCACTAAGACCAATAGTCCCTCTTGATCACCTCTAGCACTCCCGGAGCCTGGCGGTAAGCCAACTCTAGGAGCTCAACGGTTGACTCGACAACAAAGCGCCTCTCCCGTAAGGGAGCCACGCTGAGTGCCGAATAACTAGTGTCCCGTTGACTTTCAGCCGTCATAGGCGTAGAATACCACTCCGAGGAGAGTGTACCCTCTCTAATCCTAGTCTCCCTTTGACCTTTAAATAGGTTCGAAATCGAAAGAAAACTGGTAGTTTTCAAGCGTGCTTTGGTGCACGCCCTATCACCGGGGTCCCCGTTCGATTCGCTCCCGAGCCATAGGTGAATTCCAACCGCAAGGCGCTCGGTCGGTGAATACTGGGTGTTCGACGCACAACTCAAGCCTATATGAGCTAAACGGCGGATGGTCCGCCCCTGCTTCGTCTGCTTGGTTTCTCCGGGCTTGAACAAATGTATGCAGGAATCACCCGTTCGACTCGGGCCCCAGCCATATGTAGGTTCCCTAATATTCACGCCTTTTTCTCCCTTCTGTTTTACTTTTCGCACCCATTGAGAACGCAGGTGAGTTACCTCTACATTCATCTGCTTGTCCAACACCCAAACACCCTCGGATACTATATCTACAGGGATACAATATCCCAGCACTGCATGAATGCAGGTAAACCAATGTGCTTGTGTATCTAGCCTGAAAAGAACACTTGTATCGGCTCAGTGGCGGATATTCAGCACTGGCATTTCCTGAATGGGGAAAAAGATGTGGTTTCAGCAGGAGACGCCCGTTCGATTCGGGTCCGAGCCATGTTCCCGTCTCATTGAAGTTTTTTTCTTGCCAACCCGAGCTTATTATCTCCTCTCAAGAGCTCAACTGAATCACCCTATGACCATGTGCAGCAGCTAGAGTGTCGATTAATCGACCCGCATATGGGGATCACTTGTTCAATTCGGGCCCGGGCCATTGAGCAGGCAGCGCCATTTCCCTTTCGGGTCCGAGCCAACCCACAGCAATTCCTCAGAGTTGCACCACTGCAATGATCATTAAATGATTCAAATGATCCATCCTATCGATCTTGTCCGTTCGAGGTGACTCGAAATTACTGTAAGTTCAAGTTTGTCCAATTCACGCCCATCCGATCCCAAACTATTTGTGAATCTAAAAATAGTTGAGAATTATAGTGCAGGCAGAAAAATGAATAACACTCTAGTCGAGGATCTCATCTCCACTGATTTACAACGTTTTCCACCAGCCGATGTTACTCTGGTGATGAAGTATCCATGGCTTCGCGATCGATTCCGATGTCTCTTATGGGGACCTACAACCCATAGAACTTGTGTCATAAACACGGTGTGAGGGGGAATTGTTGTCTCGAAATGGATTAATTCTGTGAATTATTTACGAGCAGATTGCAAGCAGAGTATACAGGCATTCAGATGTGCTATGCGAGTCTTAGGTGGCTTGCAGATGAGCAATTTGCTTTGTCGATCCCAGACCAACACAAACATCGAGTTGAACCCCGCAAACAGCGCCTCACCAATCTCCGGCGATGGTCGTTATCTTATCTTTGACACCAGTGCGGCACACCGGCAACCGACGGGGCCAGCGAACTTTTAATCAATTACATCCAGCGTTTGGTCTATAACGCGAGGTACGAGCGCAAATCTTATAGAGCGTCTGTCTTGAGAGACTAGCGTTTGGTCACAGTACTCCGTCTCAAGTCATGAGCTTGACTAAAGTAAAATAAATCTCTGCATTCTACTTGTGGCACCCGGCTTGCCGAGTTTGTCCTGATGCTTCAGGTGAGAAAAAATGACCTCTCAAGTGCCCTATTAATGTTCCACTCACTTGATATGATTATGCGGGTCTGTCTGAAGCCATTTCAAACTCCGCTAGCCTGAGCTGTCCAATGTGCGCCAATCGTTGACACCTCTTTTATCAATCTGACCACCGCTCAAGCTCCCGGCTTCCGTTGAGTTTCCCACAGAAACTCTCATCAAGTGCCGTGGCCTTTCATCCGGTTCCTTCCAATGATACCCAAACAATTGCTTGTATTGTACTTCTTTGGGCGACGGCGGCCGAGGCGAGTGTAAATTTGTTCAGAATTATCTGAAACCTTTTACACCCTGAACCTTCGTATGCTTAGCTGCCCCCAGATCATCACCAAAAGCGGGAGATCTCGCTGATCGCCGGTGATGGCTGCAATGGTGATGAGTGATTGCCACCGGATCACCTACCCTTGTAAGTGCAACACAACGCTCGCCAAACCTAACACAAGGGTTGTGATTAATCCGCAGGACCCAGAGAGGGCTTGCATTCCATCTGCATGGCATTTTGTAGGACTTAGCCAAAAAGGAAAGGAAAGAAAAATTATCGATACAAGATGAACTTTTGTTACCGGAAAACAGGTTGGACATAGAGCCTAGACTTTGCTAAGAATCCATATCCCCACCTTCAAAGGTGGTTCATCTTAAAACCTACTGTATTAGCAGTGTCGCAGGCAGCAGCGAATTAAGTACTTACAGGCTCGGGAAGTGACATGTCTCCGGAGTTCAAGAAAAGAAATGGATACTACGTCGAGTGCCAATACTTTGAATCCCAAGATCGATCCAAACTGGCTATCAATGAATTTCAGATGCCGGGCACTGAATTATGCCGCCATCACCTGGTCCGTGCGTGCACCGCCTTTTGACAGATCGTTTGATGAAAGTTGGTTGACTTTGATCCCCCCTCTTTCCTCTCGACCCCCACCCCGATTCCCTTCCCCGTCGTTTCTCTTTCAATCGCCGGCCGTGCTCAGTTCTCCCGCCCAAATTGATGTACTATCTCTCGCCGCCAAGTACTCGGCAATGCTAACTGGCTGCAACAAGACTTGTCCACTCAATTTTTCGCCCTCCTCACGCTGCCTCAAGATTGCAGAATCCTCCCGTCCACGTTCAGGGCTCAAACACTTCAGGTGCCCTGGGGGCTCTTCAACAGTTACCGTGCGCTCGTCGGCAACTCCGCGCTTGCCTTCGCCCCAAGTACTTCAAATGTTTTTCAAGTCCGCCCGTCGGTGTGGGTCCTCGACGTGCCCGAGTACCTATCCAGTATCCAAAGCATCTTCAAAGGACCCCATCAGCGCTGTTTCAACTCCGATCTCGTTACACAAGCACCTCAAGTTCACGCGCCGGTTCAGCGGAGCCTTCCTTTGATCCCAATACGCTAGCAAGTGCCGCAAGTGTCTCAATTATCTTCAAGTGACCCAGCCCCTCAAATACCTCAAGTGTCTTCCAGCTACTCCCATCGGCGCTGCTTCCCCTCCGATTCTAATGCACAAACCGCTCAAGTTCAAGTGTTCGGCAAGGACAAGTACTCTCAAGCGACTTCAAGTTGCTTTACGAGAATATATGTCGGCGACGCCAACTCCACCCTTCATTCATCGCACCCTCAAGCACCCTTGGGTGCCTGGTAGGGTGTAATGTCAGTAGTATATCGATGGCTAGAGTACCCTCTATAATATATCTCTTTCTTTCTATTGTGTATCTGGGAAAATAAAAAATATTGATCGATATATGAGAAGTGTCCGGGGTGGCTCTGCGTAGTTCCAGACCTCACCGACCATTGCAACCCTTGAAAACCATTGCAGACCACACAAACCTTGTGAGCTTTGCAGGAAAAATGGTGCCTTATAACCGCCTGTTAAACATCACAAGGCTTTTCCATGTTTGCCGTGGGTTTTGGTGATTGTGTTGATCTGCATCGGGAGATATGCGCTTCCAAAAAGTTCCCCGTTTTCGCGATGATTCTAGACGCCGGTTGTGGGCTGCTGTTCCCTCCAATTACCGCACACTCCTCCGTCCGATAGACATACGACTCTCCGTAAATTCACTAGTGAACCAGTAACTAAATATGTGCCGAGTAAATGCCGAGTCCGGACCGACGTTTGCCTCGAAATAAACGTGCACATGACATGCTTCCATCAACCTAACTTGACAGCTTTATTTTCAGGTTTCCACAACTCCCATGCCTCTTCGAGATCGGCATAACCCCCTGAACCGAACTTAACTGAAGTCGGCCACACAAGAAATCCTAAGCGTTGATAACCTCGATGGGAGGCCGCGATCGCGCGCAGCGGCTGATCAGCCCAGGCTTGTGAGATATATGGACTCATATATGCATAGTGAACAACATCACTGTTCGTGACCCTGACAGAGGCAGATGAGCAGCAGCCAATGAAAGTAAAAACTCCCAGGGTCCCCTTGAGTATAAGGCCTTGATCATCCCGAACACTCTTCCCCTCCTCCGCTACAACCTTTTCCAATCATGCCCCGTTACTCGACAGCTGAAGTTCGTTTGAACAACATCTTGACATGTTTGACCATCACAGCCAACACTCTTGATGTCCTTGTGGACACTGTCAAAATCTCTGGCCTGGAAGCAATTTCAAATACCACACAGTCCCTTTTGAAAGCAGTGCAGGTGTGTTCCCTGCTAGCAGCTGGGTATGGGAGCAACTCTAAATCAGAGGGGGGGTTAGACCATTAAACAAAACAAGACCGAGTGCACCGAGTTGATGGAGCGAACCCATGAACTCCTCAATGCAATTATTGGTGTCTATATCATGTCCGACACTGGAAAGGATTTAGCCCCAGGAACAATCAGTCAGATTGCACAATCTACCTAGTACTTGTCCATCCATTCTCGATTCCTATGCCTCACTGAGTGTATTTAGCACCCTCCACAAAATTCATACCTTTGTTGAGGCCCAACAAAGTGGTAGCAGAATCAGGAAATTTTTTCGTCAAGGGGAACTGGATGGCCTGCTGAAGGATTGCAAGGCAGGTTTACAACAAGGATTTGAGTTCTTTCAGGTGAATATCTTTCACATCCATGATCCAAGCTATTTATTCACTTGATATGGTGTGCAGATCAAATCTTCAGCTGTCATGTCCACTGCTAGGAAAATGGAAGAACAGGCCCAGATCAGACACCAGGAGGTTCTCAGTATTATTGAGACTATGTCCAGTTCTGATTCATCATCCTTGGTATGTGAGCACAATCTTCAGTAGGAGCAACAATAACAGGTGTGCAGATTAGCAAGGGCTATTCTGCCTCATATCCAAGGTGATTCCAAATAATGCTGGTTTTTCATGGGGATGCTCATGGTTGCCATAGCTCCATCTCCATCTCAATGCTGCCAGCAGAGCCCAAAATATTCTATGGGCGTGAATCAGAGCTTGCCAATATCCTGGAACATTTCAGAGAAGGCACTCCTAGGATAGCCATTTTAGGTGCTGGTGGCATGGGAAAGACGAGTCTGGCAAGAGCTATCCTGCATCATGAAGAAATCATTAGCAAGTACCAAGGAAATCGATATTTTGTTCCAGGGGACAGTGCCTCAACCAAGATGGAACTTACAGGTCTCATTGGGGCTCATCTCGGAATGAAACCTGGGAAAGACCTGACTCAGGCAGTTCTTCACCATTTTTCAGAGGGTCCACCCACTTTGCTGGTTCTTGACAACCTCGAGACAGTGTGGGAGCCAGCTGAATCCCGCAAAGAGATTGAGGAGTTCCTCTCTTTGCTCACAGATATAAGCAGTCTAGCATTGATGGTATGTACTTTCTTATTTTTCCCTGTCCCAGTTTTCCTCATTAAGCACAAGATCACAATGCGAGGAACAGAAAGACCCTTCAAAGTGCAATGGTCACGGCCTTTCCTACTCCCTCTGAAGCCCTTGTCACGAGAGGCTGCTCAAAGGATGTTCATTGATATTGCAGATGACAGACACTCAACGGAGGAAGTTGACCAAGTCCTGAACCTAACAGACAATATGCCACTTTCAGTTAACCTTCTTGCTCATGCGGTGGATGTGGAAGGCTGCACTGCAATCTTGTCACGCTGGCAGAAGGAGCAGACCTCAGTTATCTCAGAGGGTTATGACAGAAGATCAAACTTCGAGTTATCTGTTGCGCTTTCACTCGCGAGTCCTAGAATCACATCCATCCTCCACTCCCAGGAACTGTTGGGTCTGCTGTCAATTCTCCCAGATGGGCTCTCAGATGTGGAACTGAAGCAAAGCCACTTTCCAATTCAGGATATTCTTGATTGCAAAAGGGCTTTGCTTCGCACTGCCTTGGCCTATACTGATGACCATAAACGTCTGAAAGCTCTAGTACCAATCCGAGAATACATGAGAAAATTTCTCCCACCAACAAATATAATGATCAGACCACTTCTCAAACACTTCAAGGAGCTCCTGCAAGTGTATGCAGTCGAGCGGGGGAAACAATCATCAGCCTTCTGTATTGAACGACTAACTTCGAATTACACAAATATTCTGAATATCATCCAAAGTGGCCTACGACCAGGGCATCCTGACCTGGAAGACAGCATCTCATGCACATCTGATTTCAATCTATTCAGTGAAGTTATTGGCAAAGGCATGATACCTCTGATGGATGAGGCAATCACCCTCCTGCCACACTCAGGGAATCATCATGTCAAGGCATATTTTAATACTAGGTTATTTGATTCAGAAAAATCTCGTTTAATCCCCCATCCGGAAGCAATGATTGCTCAGACTTTCGAATGTTTCAACAATTTCAGTGATCCCGATTTGAAATGTATGTTCACTCTTGCCTGTTGGACAATGGGTACTGACAGTATCATCACTTAGCCCACTTTTACACTGCTCTAGGAGGCTATTATTCAGAGCTTGACATTCCCACGGCTCTAAAACATTGTCAAATGGGCCTCTGCTTGGCAAAGTCACAGGGAAACACCAGAAGACAATTTGGGGCCCTATTTCGCCTTTCAGTGATCAAATGGTCCGCTGGGGACTATATTGCTGGCCAAGGCTATGCACAGGAGATGCAGAGGGTTGCAAATATCTCTGGAAGTTTGCAAGGAGAGGCACAAGGACTATACGGTGAAGCCATGTGCTGCCTAGCTCTGGGCAGTTATCGTGAATGCATCTTTCTAGTCACAAGGGCCAGCACCCTTTTGAGGCTATGTGGTCTGTCCCAGGGGGAGATAGACTATGCCCTTATGAACTGCCAGGCAGAAGTTCATGCACTCAAATCAGAGTATGACCATGCTCTGACCATCTATAAGCAACTGCTACAGAACTATCAAGGGGGCCAGCAGCTATCTTATGAAGGTCTCACCCTGATGAATATTGCTGAAATTGAGGTCCTCATGGGAGTTTCATGTAATGTCATCCAAGAGAAAATTCATGCATCACAAGCCATTTTTGCAAAGATTGGAGATGACAGGCTACTAACTGCTTGTAATGCCATTCAGGCCCACCTCAGTCTCAGAGAAGGAGGTATATCATGTACACTGTTTGACAAATGCCTCAAATTTGGGTGGAGGCAGTCTTCTGACATAGTGAGTTACTGCCTGGAGAGATTGGCAGATGTCACTTGCTGGGGCGCACATCATGATACCTCATGGAGCACAGTCTTCCTTGTGCATTCCCTCAGAGCAAAGGAGAAACTGGGAATCCTTAAGGCCTTGCAATTCATTGGAGATGTCTACCTCATGGAGAATGATGATGTCACTGCTGTCAACCTGTTCACCATTGCTCTGGAGGGATTAACCTATATGGACGTTCACCGTAGCAGAGCAGAGTGTATGATCAGACTTGGCGACATAGCCAGGAAGAACAGTGATGTGCTGAAGGCGTTGGAACTGTGGGAATCAGCACGACCACTGTTTGAGTGCTCATCACAGGCCAAGCGAGTTCAGGACATTGATGAAAGACTTGATGGGATAAGTGAGGATGTCAAAGTGCAGCACAATAGGAACTTGGCTTGCTTGGCAGAGCTCAATGCACCCACAGAGAAGGTGGATGGGGAGAATGAGGAGTCCTGTGATGCTGAAGTGCTTGGGTTGGAGCAAGGAACTGGTTGAATTGGTTGCAGCCTGTGTTTTGAACGATTATATGCAGTTCTATCATTGCGTATTTCTGCCATGAGTGTTGCTGGTAATTGATTTGAATTTTACTTATTTACAGCGCTTTTCATAAGTCCGCGGAAAACGTGATTTTTTTTTTCAATTGTTTGGTTCAGTTTGTCTCTGGCGCCTGAATATTAAATGCATGTTCGCCCATCCTACCCGGTACCCTGCAGCCCCGACCGAACCTCAGAGTGCTCATTTCGTGTCTTGGTGTTATTCCCGGAGGACCTGAGCTCGACTATGGGCCCTTATGCGCCAAATCTTTGGTTACAGCTGATTTTGGGGTGTTATGACATCTGGAAACACATTTCTGTGGAAACAGACACGGCACATCTGCCGCAGACCTGCATGTCTGATGCAGAGTGCTACAGACTTGCAGACCACGGCAGACACGGTCACGTACAAGCAGACCGCCGGCAAACAATGCTAGATACACGAACCTACGTAACAGCGCGGACACATGGATCGCGATTATGCGACGTCGATGTCCTGATTGAAGTTCCAACGGGTTCTCTCACCATCAAATGTCCCAATGTTCTATAAGGCCTCTAAGTACACCATCTGAGTCGGTTGAGCTTTTCCCACATCACCCTCTCAGGTTGCGCCGGCTCCCTCAAGTTACGGTAAGCTTAACTTCCAAAAAGGTAAGTCCACAAGTTGACCTCTCTTTTTCTTTGCCCCAATTCCTGCTATATTGTCCACTGCCAAGGAGTGATTTCAGTCTATAAGCCTCTCAAGCTTCTTCAAACAGCAGTCAGCTTCACTAGCCATATCAACCGCATCATTTAGGCCGTAAATAGTGTCAACGTAACACAATTGTTAGCCGAAATCAGTGTCTGTAGGTGTCTGCAGCGGTCTTTGTCTGAATATCTGCAGCACTGTCAGTCTGTCGAGGTCTGCAACAGAAACCCGTGTCTGGGATAGACGGGGGGCAGTCTGTGGGTCTGCTTTGCCTGTATTGCCTGCTGCAGGCAGTTTCAGACCACCACTATTTTCCAGATGGAGGGGGCCAGCATGTACTGATTTTCCGTCACCATTCTATAAGGCACAAAGCAGACATCGACATTCTATATTGTTATTTAACACTTTCCTATGCCCCGGCTGCTCTCTGCATGTCAAATGTGCACAAAACTGGTTCCCGCCGCCCCTCCACCACTACATGAGACAGTTGTTATACCATGGGAGAGGACAGAAACCTCTGTGGCCGGGTAGAGGTGAGCATAATGGGTATTCACATGATATGGCATATGCTGCAGCAGTGTTAAATAAAGCTGTTGAGTTGCCCTGATAGAAGGCTGTCATGGGTGCGGCAAACCTTGGCCCGGACTCGGCATCATGGAACCGGAATACTTTTTGCCTGTGTGATCAGAGGTGCCGTAGCGAAATTGTGTTGCCATCAGCGGAGCTTAAAAGGCTTCAGACGGACAGGCATAATCTTATAAAGAGAGTGATACTTGCATGCACATATTTTGTGGAGTCTAGTGTCGTCACATGTCAGTTACCAATCGGGCAAATATTGCTCGGCTTTCAGTGGCAAATGTTGCGGTTTGAACGTCTCATCAGGAAAACCCTCCTTTGGTAACTTCCCCCAAATTGGCTTTACTTATACAACAGTTGATAAAGCGGAATGCCCAGATAGCGGGCAACTTCCTGGCTCTCTGGATCAAATCCTCTCCCCAGATGAAATTGCCGAAGTCCAGCGTAAACAGCATTGTCCCAGCGATGCCCGGAGAGGTGCACACTCAGTACTCGGGAAGGGAATCCAAGAGACTGGGCACTCTCGACAGAAAGTCTTTGCAAACCCCATGGATCAGGAGACCAATATGCCACGCATTCCGGGAACCGGAATCCCATGGGAGTGCCGGATTGGAGGTGGGTCAGAGGACAGAGGAATAGATAACCCGCAGGGAGGTCCATCAATGGGCCGGAATTTCCACCGAATAGGTAATCCCGTCTATGAGGACTTTGACGCATGTTAGCGCAAGCAATTCCAGCGGAAAAAATGGGGTCGAACCATAATCGCTGAAATCTGATGTCATCCGAAGCCGATTGAGTATGGAATTTGCTTGTGCGGGCCACGATGTGCGAGGAGCATTAGGATATACGTGGTGTACAATCACTGGATTCGAGGGGTCCAGTTCGGAAGAATGGACACTAAATACGACCATACATTATCAGTCGCTTTTGTCTGCACCATCGAAGGAAATGACGTACCGAGTCCATCCATTCCGCATGATTTTTGTGCACGGCTGCCATCCGAAACCCGCGTCGGTTGGATAGTCATCTGGTATCCATGCAACTTCGGTGGAGTCCCCGTAACTGGTTCCGTAGGGGCAGAAACTGAGTGCTCCCAAAGTGACTGACACCGCCGTGTCCCGTATGGTCTCCTCATAAGACTGTGAGCAATACCACTGGCAACTCACATGATAGCCCTCCAGTGTGAAAGCTGAGATGATCATGGCTTCTCTGTCTATTGGGATTACGAGTCCTAAAAATGTATTTTTAGACTCGTTCTTTGTTCCGATTCTCTGCTTGAAAAAAAAATAGCCTCTATGACGTAGATGATTCTTAAGTCACCATCTTAACATCTTAACATCTGCTCTGCATAGCCCTGAATTATTCCATTTGTATGTCTATGACCAATTTGAACGTACTATAATCACGAAGTTTTTTTTTTCTCTCCTGAGTTGAGGTTGAACTGTTCTGTGGTCTACTACTTCCTTTGGATTACTTGCTCCTTCCTCACAGCTTGTAGGTGGACCTAAATCTGGTGTAGCAGTATGAGCATACAATTTGCGCCGGATTTGATGGCCCATCAGACAAACTTGTGCGCGGGGCAGGAGGAAGCAAGGAGGAAGTCCAAGGAGCGGGCAGATGGGCGGGCAATGCATGCGGCGCTAACGCTCGGAGCTTGAACGGTACCGGAAGAAAATAGGATGACTCTTCGGAACAGAGCTGACGCGGCGCGCGGCCGGGAGTATCCGGATTTGACCGAAACAACATGTCAACGTTGCACCGCATACACTGGTTGGGAAATTCAAGTTTTTCAGTAAAATTTTTGGTGAAAAATGTTGTTTGTTTTTCAGACATTTTTCACTGAAAATAGTGGTGAAAAATTTAAACTTTTTTCACCACTTTCAAACTTCTTTTCAAATTTTTCACCTTGGGCTGAAGAAATGGTGAAAATGTTTTAAGTTTTTCAGTTACTTTTTCAGTGAAAAATGTCTGAAAAACAAACAACATTTTTCACCAAAAAATTTCCTGAAAAACTTGAATCTTTCAACCAGTGATAGTTCTATTAGTTCTGCTGGGGTGTATTCTATCTTTAACCACCATGGATTCAAAGGTTATTAGCTTGAGTGCTTGGGACAGCATCATAGTCTTAGCACCCTAGCAATACGCGCGGAATTTGACACAGTGGATATTGATCGCATCAAATACTTATTCTCACAGTTCAACTTTCAGCAATTTTATTCTGGGGTGGCATTTGGGTGCCACCAGCAATTTAATCGGAGATCTATTAAGTGTTAATGTCTTCCTAACCAGCTCTCACTTAATTCTAAACCTCCGGAAGTTGTGTTGGGTCCAAGTGAATCCCGTCCAAGCGGGGTAAAATTTGCTGCGGCAGCCAAGGATATTTCGGCTCCGCCATACATGCTTCTTCAAACTTCAAGATTGACATCATACCTCCAGTCAAACTCGAAGTCGTGGGGCACTTCGCGCCCCGCCGTGCTCTTGTAATCGTTCAAATTGCCCAAACCGAGCATGATGTATATTTTACTTGAATATTACTTGAACGCTCCAATCCTTCCCGAATGATGTACGGTGTTCATTTAAGTGTGCTGGAAATCAGAACATGGGCATGTCAAAAATTCGCCGATGCCCAGCCCGTGTACCGCCGAAAATTCCGGAGGGGTTTCTCGAGAAACCTGGTTTCCCGATAACTAATAACACCCAACTTTTTGAGGGGGGTTTCTCGGGAAACCGGGTTTCCCATTAGAATTATCTTGAAATAAATTCTGCCTGAATCAAACTATGGGAAGTTGAATTGATGGGGTGATGGATTGATGTACCGGCGAATGGCGTGAGCGTCATCCTTGAGTGAATTAAAGGTACGGTATTACTTATAGAGCTAGTCAGATGAAAAAAATAATTCCATGCCATCATCGTGCCCGTATCTGCAAAAAAAGTAAACATTTCCAAACATCGTTGATAAGATTAGAGTCCAGAGTCGGTAAAACTCGGGTATCAAATCTCGGTGATGTGCCCATATTCGGTACTTCCATCTGCTGCGCCATCAGGCGCTCCCAGACTCAGTACTACAGTAGTTGAGTAAAAACAATAAGTTACAATAGCATTCAAGGAGGTTTGAGGAGCCCCCATGTCCTGTAAATCTTTCTTGACAGGATATTCCCGGAATATTTGCTTCTTAGTCATGTTGATCTCTCTACTTTGCGGGCAAGTTTCTGGTTGAACTCAACTCCGAGTCATCTCTCCAGATGCTACAAACTCTGAGTTGTGGACTGCTCGTGGTAATGACCTCAGGATGACCAAATGATCGAGCACAGTGGATAGCACAAGAAGATCTATAAAGGTTGGGATAAAGGTTTGTAAATGGGTGGTATTGAGGAGACATGGCAAGGGGAGGAGCGTTTGAAGTAATATGCATCAGAGTAGAAATAATGGAATGGAATGAGGTAGCTGTGACCTTTGTATCCTATTGGACAGACAGCGGGTGAGGAGTAAAAACCAAGCAGATTATCCCAACCTGGTAAATAATAAAAAAAGGGAAATGCAGTGCAAAAGTGGACTCAGGCTATTTAAACTTCAAATCAAACCAGTTGTGCCCAATTGCCTCGAGGACCAGACTAATCGCAGGACACAAACTCAAGGATGATGTCAGCGACAGCCCTAGGTCGGCCTGACGGGATGTCGATATGGAAATAACCCGGCCGGGACCTTTATACGAATAAGCCGGCTAGAACCCGGGGTGAACGCCGATGAGGGGATATAGTCGAATAGCCACAACAAGGGGTGAAGTCCGACGTATGTCCGCTCGAGGTGGGACCCGAAAAGACCTGAAGGCGGTATAGTACGCGCCCAGATAACCCGCACGTAGGGTTACCAATGAGAGGATGAGCGATAGTATACTGAGAGTCGTAGCCCAGTGGTGAGAAGACACTTCGTTGTTGCCAGGCCAAAGTATAGCTGGTATTAGACGAGGTAGAATCTGAAGTACAGGAAGATTCTACCTCTAGTATTTATACTACTCTGTTAATTAGGTATCCAGGGTTTCATCTGAAATATCAATCGGTTGTTGACAAGATAGTCGGATGGCGTATAGGGATGAGATCAAATATATCTCCAAGCTGTATTGGCTTTTAGGGTTGACATCTGTCGGTTTCCGATCGTCGATCCCTGGATATCCCGGGTGTTGTTCAAGAGTGTGGTTGTCCAACATTCATGGAGTTATCGTTGTTCCGGAATATCCCGTGGTTTGGTCGTCGCGTAGATCCAGGAGTATTCTGGGATGTTCCTTTGGAGTTCGGCCATGGTATGGAGAATAAGGTCGTAGGGAAAGAAATGAACGGGTTGTGAAAACCGCGATTCATGACATTACCCCCCCCCTTCAAGGTCGGTGTCCTCAACGACCCAAGTTTGCAGTCGAGTGTATGCACAAGCCTCATTCTTCTTTTTCTCCTCTTCGAAGAACCCGGATAATAACCTGGGCGTCCTAGACGTAATTGGCTGCTGTCACCCCTGTCTTCTTTGTTGGCCGTTGGGCTTGACCCGTCCAGGTCCAGATGATTGCCGTGTCCGCGGAAGCAAATCCGTTTATCACTTGATCGGCGTTGTAACGTGAGAGTCGAAAAGCTTAATCTTGCCGACATTGTCCCGATTTGGAAGCCGCATTTCGGTTTCAACCCTGCGCTTCCATACGATCGGGCTGCGGGTTCTTCGCGCCCCTGAGTCCGGGATATGTTTTAATAACCCGGGCTCAGGGCCTGCGCAAATTTCCCCTCACTTTCGACCTCCATGTCTGGCTCTGCTCCCAGCTCCCCCGCTCAGCGCTATTCTCACCGCTTCTCCCTCTGCAACTCTCTTTTCGACTTCGACACCTCGCCATCCTTGCGTGAAATCACCCATCCCCGGGTCCCCCTCGACCTCGATGTCCTCTCTCTCTTCGCGGACCACTGACCACGCGCTCTCCCCCGCAAGTACCCCCCCTTTTCACGAAGACCATTGGGACCCCCATCGTATGGAGAATAAGGTCGTAGGGAAAGAAATGAACGGGTTGTGAAAACCGCGATTCATGACAGATGAAGCGGGGGCAGAGCCAACTGGGGCTCTGACTTGCCACAACGTGTGGGATGGTAGGGGCAGAGGAGAGCTCATGTGAATTTAACGCCCACTATCTTTAGTAGTGGGTGTTATGGGGGCCTGTCAGCGATTCACAGAATTTTGATTCCATCGAACAATTTTGACCAACACTGAATCAAACGATCATGATTTGAGCTCTTTCTCCCGCCAAATTTTTCAATGCCCCGAAAGTGTGCTATTCAAGTTGATTGTATCCATCGTCATTGTGCCTGATATTGTGGTACCGAGAATTGACGGTTGCCTCGATCATGTTTCTTCATCATTCTCTCCTCCTCTTCCCCTAAGCCGACTTGGATTTGCTTTGTTCTGTTCTATAAATGACAGCGAGCCCTTGAGGTCAACATCGGGTTTGTGGTACTTATGACCTCGTGCTCCAAATTCATATCTCCTGCCTTCCGGACATTACACCGACCCTCTTCTTGTGTCTACCCGCACGCCGCAGGTGCGCAAACGGGGCGAGGCCGAGCCGACCGCAGGTCGGGCGAGTGCCGAGCCAGAAACTTTGCGGTTACTATCTTCTCCTTCTCTTGGTTTTGTATCTTCTGGTTCCTCCTTACCATTCCCAACTGGCACACAGGTTTTTCGTTAGTACAAAATTTTATGGCATCAGTTCACTACAGTTGTACTGTTGAGAAAAAACATGTGTCAAAACGACGAAAGTCCGGAAGATGATAAAATTCGTAATGCATTGTCTAACATGAGATATGCCGCATGCATAAAGGAAGACCTGACCTTTTTGCGCGCTAGGTTTGCAGGCCTTAATGTGTCTGATCCGAGGATAGACTCTCTTCTGTTCAGAAATGCAGCCATCATCACCGCTTGGAATTCAAAAAAAGATGTAATCAACAAACTCGGAGCAAAAGATTTACACAAGATTCAGACCAGGAATTGATATCATTCTACTCTATAGATAAAATAAGTTCCCGAAGTGTACACAAGTCACGATGGAAGGGATGTGAGCAGTCTAACTCAACTCGAATCAGTACCAGATTGCAGTCCAAGCTGTGGGATGCTGCTCCTTCTACCAATTCAGAACATCTACCAGGTAAACTACCTCTATATATAGGTATGCTGTTCTTGTTGAGAAGTAACGATGCTACAGAGCTTTGCATGACCAAGGTACAGGAAGATGTTGTTGTGGGTTGGGATGAAAGCACAGGACCTGAAGGGCAACGTGTGCTGGACACATTATTTGTGCGCTTGGACAATCTACCAGCAGACAGAACCATTGAAATCCCAGGTCTACCTTCTAATGTGGTGCCACTTGTTCGTACAACCACACACATAACTGTAATGCTCGAAGATGATACCCTATTGTCTGTATCGAGAGAGCAAGTAACAGGGCTGTTGAATTTCTCAATAACTGATTATACCGCACAAGGCAAGTCTAGGCCTTGTAATCCCGTAGATTTGACTGACTGCAAAGACCATAAAGCATACTATGTGGCCCTTCCCAGAGCTACTACTGCAGAGGGAACAATAATTCTTCAAGAGTTTGATGAGGAAAAGATTACTTGCGGAATGTCTGGATACCTGCAACAGGAGCTTCGTGAGCTTGAACTGTTAGATGAAATTACTAAGCTTCATCATGCAGGTAAACTGCCTCGTGAAGTTACTGGATTGTATAGACGGCAGCTATTGAGTTCCTAATGGAGGGCAAAATACCTGATTCAATGTATTACCATCATTCAATGTCCCCAACCGCTCACAAATTGCAGGATGAAGACGTTGACTGTTCATATGAGGATTATGGAGTGTGGAGACCTTCTGGAAAAGCACGTTAAACGATTTGCCGTCGACTTTAGTTTGCCAACCCAAAAGAGGAAAACAAGCAGTCTTAACACCGTAGGCGATCACCGATTTGGCAATATAATGGTGGACCGAGAAGAACTGCCCATTGGTTTGATATGGGATGCAATAGATCTCAGCTGTGCATTTGATGCTACCTTCACCATATTCTTTAATATATGGAAAGAATATCCTGCAAAATGATCAGATAAATTTCGACATCTTAGTGGTTTGATATCTACTCTCGCTCTCATGTTAGAAGACTATTCCCGAGGTATTTTAACTTTAGAGCAGGCTCGTGACACTGTTAGAACCGGTCTGCGCAGGCGACCCCCAGAATACTTCCCATACGGCACTGTGGGCACTTCAATTGATAAATTGATAACCACAATGTTTCATGTAGATCGGACTCATGCGGTCGGTCATCGTGTATGCAGAAGATGTGAGAGAACAGCACATTTTTAATCCATATATTTGTGCTATACCCAGCCACAGCCATTCGCAAATTGATCAGCATCCGAATGGTATACCTGTGTCAACCTGGCTTAAAAAGTTCACCTTCTAGATGCCCTAGATGCCTTCTGAGTAGGGTATCTTCTCGGCTGACGGTCGATTACAAAGTCATGTCAGTCCCCTGCTTGCTGGTATTAGCCCTGGATCGTTCCGGGTTAGAATACTCCCAAACACTGACCTTCGATGTTGATGGCTCGTTGAGTATATTGAAACTGAGAGGAGTAATTTATGGTGGGGATCATCATTTCACTTCGAGATATATAACTCCAACAGGTGGTGTATGGTTTCACAACGGTATATCCACAGGCAGATCATGGGTTTTTGAGGGTGACTTAAATAACCTTCCAAATGGCCATCTAACCAGTGCAAGAGGTAAAATTGCAGTTAACCTGATATATGCTCAAGTGTTGTAGCATCCATCGATGCCAACATAAAGTGATTGAACGATTAGTTCTCCAAACATCCATGTCAGAGCGGCAACAGTTTAGATGTGGAAATTCTGGATATGCTGAGGACAAGCCGCGAAGCGGCTGAAAAGGACTCGTATTGCCATGCGGAGCAATGGCCCCAAAAACTAGTCTCCGAGATGGGAGCCCTAGGAGGCAGACTGGCACCCATGATACAATTCACCGGAAAATCCGCTATTTGCCCTCTGGGATCAACACAGAGGCGGCCAGTTGAGCATTGTGTCCAGATGGTACAATCTCTTGGATTCTACAGTTGCTAATCAGGTCCCAATATGGAGGTGAATGTCCAAGTCAGTGTACCAGTCTTTTGTCAAGAACAAACGACCAATATTGTTCAAGGTCCTGCACATTATTAGGGGGAGCACCGGTTTGCCTGTTTGGGGAACACCCACCTGGAACTCTGTGTCCTGCGCGCAGATCAGGGCACCTCGACGGAAGGTGGGACGGTGAACGTACAAAATATGCATACATGTACACCGCCGTAAGCGGTGAGAGATCATAGATGTCCAGATAACGTTGAAAGGGGATCAAATCTGGGACAATGCTGAATGGGGGGGCCACAGAGGGGACATGAATTCATGAACAGATTACGAACCGTCATGGAAAACGGTGGCATATATGCCAGGAGCACGAGCCACGCCGCACCATTGGAGGATATTTGGGTGCCTGGAAGTGGCATATAATATGAGCAAGAACCAGCTGCTTTTTCCAACACTCACCAAATTGCCTCCCGTTTCTTGACAGCTATGATCCATTCCTAGGATGCATCATTGCAGTAATATTAATATGAAAGAATATGGCAGACAGTATCCTACCTGCTCCGCACCAGGACCCTGATACACAGCGACAGTCTTTGGATGCGAGCCGAGCCGGGCGGAGTACATCCGTCGAACACAACCTCGTGACCGATGATGACTGACTACTCCCCGCTGATGATCCAACCTAATTTCATGGCGCACAAGTTGAGGGGGACCCGCCTTCGGCAGGTAGGTTTGCTGCACAATCCCTGCTCGCAAGGACACGGTGGTTTCCGAGCTCGCCTGTTTTGGCCCTCGCTAACGCTCGGGCATCTCGTGGGAATCAACTCGTGACTTATCACATGATTTATCAAAAAAGCTGTGCTCTTCGTGTTTTAAAGTATAGGAAAGTAAGATCTCCGAGTGGTATTATTCGAATACCTACGAATCGATTATCCGAATATCTATGAATTGGTGGAGAGAGAAATGTATCGTACCAGAATATGACGGTGAAGCAGCGTTTATCGTTGTGATATTATTGTTAACGAAGTTCCCTCCAAGGATGATGAAATCTCGTGAGAACGAGAAAAAAGAACCCGCATGCCTGGATCAAACATCAGGATACACGCAATCAAGTAAGGCGGAGAGACAAACGAAGTGTCATGGTGACCGGGGCCGGATTCTGCAGAGAACTGGTCAGCATCAGCTTCACCAACCATGGGTGGTAAATGGGGATGCTGGTTGCATTGGGCTATTGGCGTTTTTATCGGTGCTCTGAATTCCACCTGTCAGGTATTCCGCGCCTTTATGACATCGTGGCAGTGAAAAAGGCTTCGGCTGTGGCTCGGGCATTACCAACATCCGAGAAAGTCGGCGAACGTGGCTATTGATTGACCCAATACAAACATTTTATAGTTTTTGCGGATTCATGTGGGGGGTTACGTAGTCGCGTCGGCATCAATACTGTGTGGCATTGCGGCGGTGCGCGTCACTGGTCAGCGCCAATACAATCTTCGCTCCAGGACCCGAAAAATCATCGCCTCAGGAAGTTTGTCAGGCTAGTAGAAAAAATTATTTTGGTCATTTCATGAAAAGTTTTTGGCGAAGTTGAAGCTGAACAAGATATGTTGCGAGCAGTGAAACTCACGCTTGGAGACAATGGAGGGATAGCAATAGAGGGAAGGTGGCGTAAGGGGAGGAGGGGTTATATTCGACAACCCGCCCGAGAACGCGACGCTGTGCGTATGTAGACGAGCAGGCGATGGCACGTCCAGTGACGCGACACAGACCGTGCCCGACTGGCCAGCAGAATGCGGAGGGGGGCGAGGAGAGGGGGATTGCGCCGACGATATTGAAATTCTCGCGGAATTCAGTGTCGTCAGCGCGGGTGACGCAGGCGTCGTGGACGTGGATGTGGACGAAATGGGGCAGGGGAGGAGGGAGAGTAGGTGGAACGAAGGCTGGTATGTACGCACCGGGATATCATGCCCGTGCGTGAATCTCCATCGAGTTATATTCGCCGCAGTGCGGGCTTGGAGGCGCGAGTGGGCAAGACGACAGGACAGCAGGCGTGTCCGGTGTGGGCGACGTTGGCCGGCGAACGGGGCGCGCGCAGGGCGGTGCGACATGCAAGCGCGGGGTGTCGGGGAGGAGGCTGGCGGTCTAGACAGATTGCGGAGGCTGGCATGGAGGGATGGGGGAGGCTGCCGGCATGGCCGCACTGCTGGCGAAGACCCAAGGCGGAGGCTGCGGAGGAACGGACCGTGGGGATTGGGAGTGGGGATGCCGGAGACTGCCGGCGGCGGGAACGAGTGGGATAGGCAGGGATTGTCGTCGGGCGCGTCTTGATGTCGGCGCGTGACGGTGGAGAGTATGGGAGCCGGGAGCGGCAGGGCGTGGGGAGCGGAGGCGGGTGGGGACGGCAGAAGGGCGGGTGGGGTCGTCGAAAGGCGGGTGGAGTCGTCGAAAGGCAGGGTGGGGTCGTCGAGGGAGGTGGGCCGGATTAGAAAGGAAGCGGGGCCGGGTGGGCGCGAGGTGGGTGCGAGGTGGGTCGGGGTGCGGTGGCGGGGCAGCACTGGGGTGGGTGCCGTTGTCGATGGGGGGAGTCGGGTGGGTCCGACGCTGTAAAATGATCAGCCCACTCCACTCCCATATTCTCTCTATGACCAAGTAGGGAATGAACCGGGGGATATCATGTCTTTGCGTGGGCCGACGACGACGGGGGTTACAAGACGAGACGGAAAACTTTCAAAGAGGCAAGGCCATCGATCAGCACGTGTAATTGCTTAGCACGTGATCGGCCCGATGCACCTGGGTCTGGGTTCATTTTGAAGTTGGAGCCTTCAAAAGGGCTCCACAAAATTCGTTTCCGCGACCTCACATCGCCCTTGACCGCCCTTGTGACGTCACCATATACTTCAGCTTGTCTGCCGTTTATTTTGAGTTGAAGTTGGGTTGTTCAACTGACAGTGCCATTTCATCGGTATGATTGCGATTTTTACCAGTGACGTCGGAGAGCGTGAACCAGTTTTGGACATGTACCGCCGCTCTGCCTCCGCTGAAATACCACAGCCAGTATTTCCAAAGTATTTCATTATTTCTTCAACGTTAAGAGGTAGGAATGCTCACTCATTTTGCGGTCACCAACGCACGCTGACATCCTGTTCGGCACTCCGCTGTCGTGAGTTATCGTCCCAATGCCACGCTTGACAGTTCGGTGGCACGGTAACATTCATCACGCCAAATCATCACTTCACTAATCAATTTATCCTGCCCTTCGATAATAATACCTCGCCGCGACATGTTTTCGTTCTTCTCTGTGTTCTCGATGACGTCGAACAAGATTCCAGTCTTAGACTTGTTGGGCCGCGCTCTTCCTCCGCAACACTCTTTCTTCACACTGACTGTCCGCCTGCGTCAATGCGGTCTGCAATCCCTCCAGCATTGGAAGTTTCATTGTCTCGGTGGGTAGAAAGACTCGCCCTCCGGGTTGCAAACGCCTCATGCTCGTCCCTTCCGTTTTTCTTGGCGAGAAACAGTAGCAATCTTGTCAAATAGCTCCACAAATCGTAGTTCCCTCGCTGTACTTCGCTGTCATGGGGCAGGCCGACGACAAGGTCCGTAATACATTTTCCTTCGATTACCTCGATCGGCCCCGACATTTTCCTGTTCTACCCTGTCGAGCGACTACACCGCTCCATGATTTCCTTGCAGCTTAAGGCACACTATACATACGTAGCATGCCCGAAAACATATAAAAGGGATCTCTATTCTCTCTTAAATTTCACTCGAACACATCCCTCGGAAGTTCAAGCTCTCTACCAAGCCTTAAACATGTTCTCTAAGCTCTCTGTTGTCGTCGCCTCTGTGCTCATCGTATGCAGCGGTCCTTCTTTGACGTCTCGTCGCCATTATTGACCTCTTTTTTCCAGACCCTTGCTGCCGCCATTCCCTGGGGAACCCCCCCTCCCCCGGTGACGCCCCCCACCTCCCCCCAGTGCTGCAACAGCGTTGTTCCATCCAGCAATGCCGCCGCATCAGCGGTTGCCGCCCTTCTCGGTCTCGACCTCAGCGGCATCGCCGTCCCTGTCGGGTTGAGCTGCTCGCCCATCACAGTCGCGGGAAACAACTGGTGGGTGTTGATTCTCTTTCCTCCCCACTCGGTAACTGGCTTATGTGTATTTCGATAGCGGAAGCACCACCGTGGTTTGCGACGCCCCCGACCAGGAGTGGGGTATGTACTCTTTATAATTCCCACCGCTGATTTCGTTGCTCAATAATCACAAGGTGGTCTCATCGCTATCAACTGCATCCCCATCACGGCCTGAGTTCGAAGGACACATTATGATGGGCCCGACGTTGGATTCTGCATCCGTTTTCGATTTGTACTTGTTCTGCAGTTGTACCCGTTCCATCCCAGGCACTCATTCGTGTTCAATGTTGCGAATAAATCCTCTTTATGTTGGTTTTTAAACGAAAAACGCGTAAATCCCTTGAGTTAATAAACTGAAGTATCGGTGGTTTCGATGCTCTCCATAGCAAGGCGGATGTACCCGCTTTTGACTCATTTTTGCAAGCCTATGGTACACATAGTGTCTCATAAATAATTTTTCACAATGTACAACAATTTCAAGGGTTTCCGTAACAATCAACTAGATGTTAGTGCTGGCAAGGTTCAGTTCGGTTCAGGTTCGGGGCACCTTTCCCTAAGCGCCGAACGCAAACGCGGGGTTCGATTCAAGCATTTGCCGAACCCTGAACCTGAACCTGGGTTCAGGTTCGGTTCGACGTTCGAAAGCGTTCGAACCACGGCATAATTCGGGCTTCTCGGGGACTTGAAGTAACACACACCTACGTGCTGCCTACGTGCTATTCTCTGTCGTCTTGCTCGGTCAGTGGAATTCTAAGTAAATCTTTCGCACTTCAGTGACCTTTAGCCCCGAAAAATCTCATGGTTGAAAATTCACGACTGGAAAATTCTGACGTATTCAACCATACTATGAAGTCTGTGGTCAGGCAACCTTCATGGCAAACCTGGGCTACGTCTGGAACCAGTTTCAGAGTCCTCTCGAGATGCTCTGTGGGCATCTCAATTCTTTCTAGGGTATTTCATTGGTACCGAAGAGGCCTCATAACTCGGGCAAAAAGTTGAGCGAGATCAATTTTGATGCTGTGCATCACTCGCACGTTCTAGAGTGGACAAGGACAAAAACCGGTCCCGGTCGTTTTGAGGGTTAAAATTTAGAGCAATGGAATCATACGATGCCTGAAATCACATATCTTGTCCTGGCTTTATTCCGAGCCCCCATGACACGGCAAATCGCCAAGTAAATTGAAAAAAAAAATGCTTGACTTCGACTGCGCTCCCGGTTAGAAAAATCCCGGGGAAATGGTGCAGGGCTGCGAAAAGGATCAACCTTAACCTATTCACAGAATCGGTTTGGGATTCCAGCTTTGACTTTCCCTAATACTCAACAGAGCAGAAATAAATTGGAAGGAGCAGCAGCGAGAAATAGTTGGTCCGATCGCAGTCCAAATTGCGAACACCTAGGAAAACCCTCGGGCCGACTCCGCTTGGGCCACACGTGAGTAAGGGTTCGATCCCGACCTTTTACCCGACCATCCGACGAAGTTTCTCGTCAATCGAGCCGAATTCGGCAGGCGACGAGCTTGCTTTGCAAGCCGACGAACTTGCACACGATCTCACCAACATCCACATCCGGCGAAGTGACGATCACTGACGAAGTACGTGAGTGCTCCCTTGCTTCTCCGCGAAATCAAATCGCTGCGGAGGCACATGCGCTCGTCCGGTAGGCCCCGAAGCTCGATTCAGAGAGGGCCGTCTATTGACGACACCGCGCCGCTATGTGATCCTCCGCTGGAGTATGCTGACTCATTGAGTCATTGCCCATGTAGTATTCAATGGTCTTCCCTGTTTAATTCGCTGTATGATTAGTCGGGATACTGTATTACCTTTTTTCGCGAATGCTCAACACTGGCAGCTTTCTGAGCTCAACGGATGCCGAAAATGCCCGACATATATTCAAAAACAAAGCGAGACAGGACGTCGGAGGATCTGTTTATATGTTGGGTGTCAAGGAAGGAGACCCATCGAACGCGGAGTGTGAACCGGATTATCATCTTCACTTATGTACAGTTTCCCGAAATTCCAAAATTCCTCTGCGGTTCAGTTCAGGAAAGGTTTCCTGAACGGTATGCGAGACACCCGTAAATACGGGGCATGGGTAGATTGGTGCGACCAACACGCGGCGCAATGAGCGCATCTCTGAGGTGACGATGACGAACTCCAGGTTCGCGCACCGCAGGATAGCGCAGAAATCGACTTCAAATGCGACGCGGAATTCGAGTTCCAAGTTTTCAATTGTGTCGGGCGCAGTCGAGAGAAGCTTGGCTGCCAGAGTACAGTCCTCCCGCGGATACAGCAGCCGAATGGTGATATGCAGAGCCCGGAGGCGCCGCAAGTGGTGAATACTGACGGACGGGAGGTGTCCTATAACTGAAGCAATATGAGCGAGAGATGCAAGGTAAACAAAAGATAGCACCATCGCCGTTCAACGTGAGCTCCAGGTGCGTTATGTTTGCGGTGGCATCGAGGAGTGGCTGCGGAGGGAGGCCACCCCAAGAGTTTTTCACGCACAGGCGTCGTAACTGACGCAAGTCCACGGTCTGCTCAAGGCATTCGAGTTGGAATTGGTTCAGAGGCACCAAATTCAACGAGGACAGTTGCAACCGAGTGTCGGTTGCATCTGTGCAGGATACGGTGGGGCTCTCCGGCTCGTTCGCGACGGTAACGCACAGGAATGTTACAGTATCCAATGTCGGCGAGCAGCAGCGGAGGAGAGAGATCAAGGTTGTGGCATTTCCAAAGTGGATGTATGAGAAGCATAGGGTCCGAAGGGATGGAAGAGCCAGACATGTACGCATCGCCTCATCGAGATCGCGCGGCACTTCCGCTTCCCAGTTCAGGCCGAGCAGCAATGTCTCCACATTGGTGAGCATAGTGACGATAGTGGAGACAAGACAGCTCTGTGGCGAAGGTAGGCTAGCGCCGACAGTAATTCCTTCGATCTCCGAGTCAGCGATGACATGGAGTTCACGGATATGGCGCATAATGTGAGGGGAAGCTGTGAGGACTTGGATGAGGCGCTGCAGCCTGGCCTTGATTTTTGGACCGCAGCGATGGGGTTCAAGGACGAGTTTCGCGAAGAGGCGCTTCTGGCTCGATGGTAGAAAAGAATGGGCCACAAGCGCGCACGACTTGAGGCTATCCTCGTCTAAATCTGTATCGCTGATAATGAGATCGATGAGCTCTTGGGGAATAGTGGCAGAGCCCGCTAGGTGGCCCCAAACTGCCGCGAGTCTAGACATGGGGATTGAGGGGAGTGAGTGAAGTGCAGTGGTCCAGGAGGAAGGAATAAGGTGGTGGAGAGGAGTGAGTTCGCCACGTTTTAACGGTTTGTTGGTGTTAAAAACAGGCTCATGGATGGACCGATAAGGTGGAGATGAGTGAGGTCGCCACGTTTATTTGTGTTAAAAACAGGCTCTCATCGATGGACCGGCGCCAGTAGATGACGATCTAAATACAGGCTTACAGACAGATCTGGGTCGTGTAAGAGTTGTGCACAGGAGCTAAGACACTATTTGCTTGAAGTTGAAACCATCGTTGAAGTAGTGCATGGCTCCGGATGGGACAAAGTTGGGGACTACTAGTCCAGCTTGAATGTGAGACCACACCATAATCCGGCACGGCGGACAAGGGCTTGTCCTTTTTGATTTTAGCGCAGGATATCCTTTGACACGGCTTTGCCTTCTCCTTTTCTTAACTCCGGCCGCTTAGGCCTTTCGGGATTTTCCGCGGCCACGCTGCAACCACGCGTTCTCGGGGATTTCTGGCAGAAAAGGGAAGGTGCTATGGTTGGGGATATGAAGTTTTATACAGTACATACGTACATATTGGTATTGGTTTCGAGTCAGGGATAACAAGTAAGAGCAGGAGGAAGCATTAGCGCCCTAAATATCATCAAATTCAACACCAGTTGAACCTTTCAAAGTCAACCCCGACCTGGAACTCACCCCTCCATCCCCTCGTGCGGCCAATCCTCGACAAACTTTCCCACCCCCAGCTGAACTCCGATTATCTGAGAATTGTCTTCTCCCCAAAATGTTCCCGCAAATTTGCTGCCTCCCCCCGTACCTCGGCACGCCCGGCACCGCACTCGGCACAGATAAGGCCGAATAAAGCCGATGTATCAGCGCCGCCATCAATGCATGATGTCGCCCTTCCCAAACGACCACCAACCAACGCACCCCACTCCACCCCAGCGGATCCCACCTCAGCGTCAACGGCCCCCACGCACCCTACCCCAGTGCTGCCCCACCACCACACCCCGGCCCGGCCTGCCCACCTCGCACCCACCACGTCCTGCCGCCCTCTCGTCCCGCCCGCTCGCACCTCCAAGCACGCCCTGCGGCGAATACAATTCGCCGCAAAACAAAGGAAGAGGGGCGAATATCCCGGTGCGTACATACGTCAATGCGTCTCAGCCATGTTCCCCACCCTCTCCCTCATCCTTTGTCCCTCCGCCACCCTGCCCCTGCTCCTCCCCTTCCCCTCCCTCTCCACGTCCACGACGTGTTGCATCATTGTCGACACGGACGATACTTAATTCTGCGAAGATTTCAGTATCGTCCACTTCCCCTTCCCTTCCCCCTCCGCGCGCTGCTGCCGCAGTTGAGCATGGTCAGTGGCGCGTCATTCGACGTATTCACTGCCTGCTTGTCTCTCTATGCACGGCGCGCGTTCTTGGGCGGGTTTCCACCTTCCACATACCCCGCCAAGCTAACCCTAGCCTCCAACCACGTAAGCTCACTATACTAACCCTAGTCATTTTACCTTCGCGCTCCCATATCGCATCCCCAGCCGCCTGCAGGCGTCGTCCTGCGCCCGCGACGATGGTGTGGATCGCCAACCGGCGCTGCCTCTCTCGTCGCTCGCCGCCCGCACCATCACTTTCTCTCGAACGTCGCGCACAACCTCTCTCGCGACCACCGCCATGCGTTTTACATTAACCACCGCACCATCCACCAAAAGGTCGAGTTCATTCAAAAACGTCAACTTTATATGAGTCTTTCTGTCCTTCCCTTTGCCTCGGTGCTCATGGACACTCGGTGACTCGGTCCTCATTCACCTGCTCTGACCGCATTTTCCGTATCAAATCTTTAGGCTTCAAGTTCAATTCTTCCCAGGTCAATACTCACAGCTGACCTATTCCACTGCGAGGCCACGGCCGTGGTGTGTGATGTTTTCATTTCATCTCCCGCTCCAACTACTTCACCGATGGCAACTTCAATCTTGCAAGTCCCAAATTTCGATGTACGTTTCGCCGCCCAATGCATTCCAGCGAGTACTTTCCGCACCTCGTTCTTTATACGTCCCCACCTAACAATTTGCCGCCAATTTACTGACTCTAGCGCAATTTTTGTTGATTCAAGTGCAGCTACATGCTCACACATTGTGTACGGTACGCTACATCCAATTCCACGCAGTTCGGGGCCCGTGGGCGGGTGGTACACTCGACGCTTTCAGATGCCACTGTACGCACATCCTACCTTTCTTTTTTGAACTTACTCTTGAGGCTCTTTCTTAGGGGATAGTGGTCGATCGAGCAGACAAAATCTCTCCTCGGACTTCTCGGGCGGGACCTTCCTTTGACGAATTATTGATGGCCATGCGCACTTCTTTTTCAAATAGGCGCTAGCCATCAATCGAGAGGAAGAGAATTCCCCGGACTTGCTGCTGACTTCCCAGGACTATCCTTTTACTTCCAGGGAGAATTACTGACCATCCCAGTTCTTCGTCTTTGAACCAACAGGGATTTCAATCGACGGCGCCCGACCCGCTGGTATCAATTCATCTCCTGCTTCCCAAACGCGCTCGACGAAACCACCGCTCCTAATCGGCGCCCGTCACATCTACGGTCTTTGTTTTTCGCCTCATTCCGCGAGTGGTTGAAATCTGAGAAGACTGAAGCTCACATGCCTACCAGTCTTCATCGCTCAACGATAATTCTGGACCGAAGACTCTTGAAGAAAAGACCCGACATTGATGTTGTCCGCCGTAGCTTTCCACTCCCTAGATCGGTTACTTCTACTTCCGCAATACAGTCAAGCTCCTGTTGTCTACCTCCCGCATTATTGCAGTAAATGTGGGTCTTTTCCCATGCCAATCCAATCCGCACGTTGAATGTCAAACGCCTAGCTTCCATCTTTGCCGAACTTGATCAGCAAAACACGTTTTGATCACTTTGAACAGCACAACTAACTCTCCCCACCGCCCCGTCTGCCCTGGCCGCCCTGATCACTTATCTTGGACTTCTTGGCGAGCCCGACAAGATTTACGCCTTCAGGATCAGGACCCACGATTCAGACCAATACATGAAACTCGGCGCCAGTGCACTGAGGGCATTGAACCTGGTTGAAGCCCTGGTAACGCAGTATGTAAACTTGATGTTTTCTCGGCGACGGCGAATTACTTTCAAACAGGGAAGTACCACCCGGAATACCAATCTTCTTGGCTTGCTAGATAAATCCAAGACCACGCAAGGAATGCGCCTGTTGGGAACGTGGAAGCAACCTCTAGTTAATCTTCATGAAATTCGTGAGTTGAACACCGCTACCTTTTGCAGTTCCACGTCAGAACCTTGTTGAAATGTTCGTCGCGGACTCGAACTCTCGCCGCACTCTGCAGGTCTAGATACTGGTTCCTCTCTCTGGGAACGCGTATCAGGTTGTTCTCCTCATGAGTTATCGCTCTTCTTCTGTCGGTTGAAACATAACAAGTGTGTGCAGCTTCCGGGGATGATTCAAGCGCTCGAAAATGTGCAAACGGAAAATGAGGAGTACTCTGCGTTGACAGATGAGCTATATCTAGTCGCGTTAAAAGTGCTTTCACCGTCTTGGTCTGGTCTCATCGTTCCATACTAATGTTGTCTCTCCACAGAGCTTCAATGAGAACTTAAAAAATACTCGGAGATGGTTGAGCAAACAATCGATCTGGAGCAACTCGACAGCCACAAGTATGTCATCAAACCCTAGTACAACGACCAGCTCGGTGCCTTTCCTGAGAAGCTGGAAGCGGTACGTGGTCCACACTTCATTGGACGGCACCTAGAAATTTCCACTGTAGACCCCCGACGGCCCGGACAGTGATCATAAAGCTGTTGGTCGTGATCTCGATCTCGAACTTGACAAGAAACCGCACTTAGGAAAATAATCCGACGTATGGTTATTGTTCCCGCGTGACCAAGAATGTGAGCTACTGTTGTTCTTCTAGTTTTTCTCGTTTTGCAGTTCGCCAACTCCTTTGCAGGACTCCAAAGGCATCGACGGAAACAAAAATATATCGAGCTGGGCATGGTTAAGAGCAGTGTCTTCTTCACTACCAAGACACTTCGGTCGCTCGCCGAGGACCACAGGGATTGTAACGACAAGTAACGACAAGTAACACATGATGAACAATTGCGGCCACCTTGCCCGCGACGCTCAGTAACCACGTAGAGTACTCCGCAATGGCGAGAGAGAAAGTGACGAGGATTCATCTGCCAAAATCCCAACGGCACTGAGACCGCGAGTCTGCAGAGCAGTAAAGGGACCGTTTATTACCTCCGCCGACGGCCCGCCTAGAAAGCATCATCGCCCAGAAGAAGAAGAAGAAGATCGAAGAGCGCACTACATAGCCCTGCCGCTCTCACACTTGCCCCAGATACCACCCACCCCAACACAATGAGTATCCTACGTATCCTCATCAACGACGACGATTCTCTAGTTCAGTAAGATTTGCCTGGCGGCTGGATCCGAGCGGGGAAGGCGCCCGAATTCGACGCAACGACAAGGGGGAATCATCTTTAAAATTTTGGATATCGGGTTCTATTTGGAAGGGTTTTCGATGCTGAGTACGAATATCAACTTTTTATGGTGAACGGTGCAGTCGTTGTCGAGCTTTGTGGACATACATTATTCCAGATTATTACTACATTTGGACGCTGACAAGTGTACAGCCTCGCCAAAAGAGGGAATCTGCCATGATCACAGCTGACAATCAAAAGCCACGTAATTTTTGCAGCAAACAGTTGTCGATAGACTGACTGAATTTCTTGCATCTGAGTCTGGGAACCAATGCGGGCAGCGTATGCAAGGCGCCTGCGCGAAAAAAAATTGCAAAAATGATCGATCCTGAGGCCCTATGAAGCAATTTCCCACGGGGGGGGAGGGGGGGGGGGGTCAGGATTTTGTATAAAAAAACTTTATGACTGTATATCCGAAATTTTAAAGATGATTCCCCCTTGCGCAACGACCCACTGCCTATGTGATTCCGGAATCGAGTACCAGATTCCGCTTGAAAGAAGCCACCGCGAACGCTGGTTCAACTTTGATACTTATCCGCGCATTCAATACTCACTGCGCAACGAAGGAACGGAAAATAGCTCGGGCGCTCGTTTGGCGCTTCAGAGAAAATCGGCTAAGTAGGCGCCGACGATGGGACCCCGGACGAATGTATCACATCTGTCAGAAGACGTGGCTGGGCTTTGCTGGCACTGCAATGAGAATCAGAATATTCCCATGTTGTCGGAAGCCACATTTCCGCCCCCACATCCCACTGCGCTGCGCAGCTGCTCCCCCCTCAGCGCCTGTGTGGGGCACGTCGAGCTGGCGCACCTCTCGCGAGCCAGCATGCACGATTTCGCCCTCATCTATGTCGGTTCATTTACAATAACTTTGAGTGCCGCGGTACTTCTCCTGAAGACCGCACCGGCGTGGCGGCGCTCCTTTCCGCTCCAGATAAAGTATGTCCATCAGAATTGAGTTCATGTCGGTACAGGGCACGGTTGTGCTCCTATCTTCGTAGTGAAGGTCAATTCAACTTACTTGTGATAGCTTTCCGCGGAGGCGATTTCGGGCTTGATCCCAAGACAAATATGCAACTTTCGTGATCGTTGATACATGAAAATGGCGCAGCTCGAGCTCTGTGGATTCGAGTCGTAGCCGCTGTGCCATTTTTGATAGGCACGCTGTGTTCTTTGGGGAATATCGTGTCCACCAAGGAAGGTTTGGCTCGCTCTAGGAGCGGCCAGGATCATGCCGGGATTGGGATGCGCCAGGTCTGTCTTTGAGCAACTAAACTTAACTGAATACCTGCTCAACGAGGGTCTGTTTTATCTTCTGCTCCCGTATCTAGTCTCGTAGACAGACGCTACAACAATTCTCGCTCGTACCTCGCGTGTTGTATCCCATATCAGCGTTGCGCGCGACCGTTGCTTATGTCTCTCACGAGACTCAAGCATTGTTCCAGCGTTGGTTGCTGATTGATTACCGCCTCAGTGCGAAGAAAAAGTTGTTGTTCGAAGTATTCTGGATTGTTAAGAGAACAAGTTCTCCTTTCCAGAACTGTACCCGGGCCTGGCAGACGCCTACCCCACAGTGGCCGCTCATTGATGATCTTGCTTCCCCCCTTTGGTGTTGTGCTGCTGAGGACCCAATTTCGCAGCCGAGTTAGCCGAGGTAGCCGAGGTAGCCGAATAAGTGTAGCAAGATTTTGAGTATGCCGAATGAGTGTCGCAAAATTTGAGTCTTGCCGAGTGAGTGTCGGAAACTCAACTTGCGAATAGAGCTCTTTGGCAACCGCTGAAAAATGACTTTTTCTTGATTGAAACATATTACGTTCTGTACTGTGGAGCTGATGTTTTTGACTAGAAATATTCCTGTCCGGACGAAATTCTGAAAGAGGACAGCATGCACTAAGCTTACAGGTTGGTGCTTTTCTATATTACATAAAGCCCTCTGATTAGAGGGACCGCTTGTAGAGCAGCCATTCCGCGGATATGTGCTGTACGTGATCTCGGTTAGTGTTCGGTTACCGGTCCGGGTTCGGTTAGGGGTTAGGGTCTGGGTTCCGGTTAGTAGGTTCGGGTTTGGGTTAGTGGTTAGAGGTCTGGGTTAGAGGTTAGAGATTAGAGTTAGGGTTTTGGTTAATGTCAGGGGTGAGGAATATATCTAGAAACACGAATTTTGGACGGTGTGAAATCTATTAATAAAAAGACATCTATCACAGAGTTATATATAAAGTGTCACCTCTAATCAGAGTGTTTTATATATAAAGTGTCACCTCTAATTCAGAGGTGTTTAATATATAAAATTGCCGTCTACGCCTGCAGCATGTGCCCGGCGCCGACTGCCCAATACGGAGCGACACGGCTTCAGCTCGACGCGTCCTCTACGACTCTACGATCCCTCTCATTTCCAATACCGGAACTGTTTGAGCCTGCCAGTGCTGAAGGGCATCGAGCGCGTCAAGATCAATCAGTTGACCGCATTTGGAGTACATTATTTTACTAGTTGGAGCGCCATTTCTTAACTCGTTTTAAAACTAGGCAGTTGCCAAAGAGCTCTAATCTAAGTGTCGCAACTTTTAGTGTTGCCAATAAAAGTGCCGGTGAATCTTTTGATCTCTTGAATGCTTCTGTCGGCAATTCAAGTCCGGTGATTAAGAGTGTGGGAAGTAGAATTTCGTGAATGAAAGTGTCGGAAAATTGACGTTATTTCCGACAGATACACTCAGCCTTTACATGCTGTAAAAGTGTCGGGAAAATCGGTTTTTGGCTCAATAAGTGTCGGAAAACTGCCAAGTGTTCAATTCTCGGCCTTGAACCCAAGTCCGATCCCGACAAAAACTGGCGGTCGAGGGCAAAAATGCCAGGGCCTGTCCTGACGAAACCTGACTCCTCGGCTCAGCTTTGGCCCAAATTTCTCCCGGGTTTCGAACCAAGCACCTAAAAAGCACTGCTTTGGCTCGACTCGAGAAGCTGTGCAGGTGGAAATATTCACGCTGTGCAGAATACATCTGCCGATGTTATGGGACAATGTACCTACCGCAGGCGTAATAATTCTGCGTTCTTTGAACGATCTCACACACTGGCAGCCGTCAAACGTGATTGGTTCGGTAAAGAGAGTTGGGAGACCGTATGTTCTCAACGTTGCATTCACAGGGCTCACGGAATTCTCTACTTTGGCAGCGGAAATGGTGAGCTCGCTTCATTACCCATCGTCCATAAAGTAATAGAGAGAGAGGCCAGCGTTCGTCAAACACACCGTCCGTCAAACTCATCCGGTGGTGAGCAAGGTCCTCGAGACATCTATGGAGTAGTTCTGGCCTTGATCATCAAGGGAAGCTCTACAGCAGACATGTTCATATAACTTTAGCGCTTAATAGGGTCCTTCTTTTTGATGGGACGTCCCTTGTTGACGCCGTTGATTGGCCGTTGACGAAGGTGCCGTGGGAAAAGAATAGAGGTTGAGTAGTTCTAGATTTCACACACAGTCTCTCTACTTACTCCACAATGTTCGCCCAATAGCCTCTCGTGAGAAAAAGATACAGCCAAACAAGCGCGCGCTGAAAGATTGGCGCGCGGAGACTACATAAATGACGGTCGTTCGCCGACACACATCGCTACCCCCCCCCTTCCTTCCGTCCATCCAGCAATGGCCAGCGGACTAGACTCAACATGGGGTATCACTGGTTGGGAAATTCAAGTTTTTCAGTAGAAATTTTGGTGAAAAATGTTGTTTGTTTTTCAGACATTTTTCACTTAAAATAGTGGTGAAAAATTTAAACTTTTTTCACCACTTTCAAACTTTCTTTCAAATTTTTCACCTTAGGCTCAAGAAATGGTGAAAATATTTTAAGTTTTTCAGCTACTTTTTCAGTGAAAAATCTCTGAGAAACAAACGACATTTTTCACCAAAAATTCTACTGAAAAACTTGAATCTTCCAACCAGTGTATTTGGTTAATCTGCCTGCCACTCCAGTCGCTGTGAGTATCGTTGAGGATAGTGTATAGTTGCGAGACTGAAGGCAGACCAGACTACAAGGAATGGGGCTCCTTCAGGCCTATCTGTATGCTATTCCTTTTTTTTGTCTCGCCACAAAGGTGATGCAAACCCTGCAATAGATATGTTTTCTGGTACTCCGATGGGTGGATGACCAAGGCCACGGTATGTTGTATTCCGTCGACGGAAATTGAGCTGAACGGGTCGTAGGTTCTGGTCGTCGTGTACGTAAAATGAAGGTTGCTTCGTGACAATGTTTTGAATGCCCTTCCAATGCGCTAGAGACATTTCAGCTCATTGTGGTCGTCGGTTCAACCTACCACTATCTTATTGTTGGGTTTAACGATTTGTCGGGGCTCTTGGTCGTGTACTGGTGAGAGAATACCCCATCAGTGCGATGTTGATCGTCTTACCTGTTCCTTGGTGGCAGGCAAGTCTGGGTTCAGCTGGGAGCAACGGTAAGCAGTGTCACAGAGTGCTGCTTTGTGTTTGACACCTTCGCAGTATGCCGCAGCATTTGTCGTTCAAGCGTAGGTGCAGGGTGTTCATTCATTTCCGACTTCTAACATTTTTCTCAGATATTTCGCACACAGCATCTATCTCCGTGAGTATCCTCCCCAACCTTGAAAAATATCTGAGTGACGGTGATTATCCAGTGCATCGCAAAGACAAGATTCTACCCCTGGTGATTTTTCTCTTTGCCCTGGTTACCTTCGATATGTCGGGTGACAAATAATCCCATCAACACAGCTGAGCTTGTACTCTAAGGGGGAGGCCTCGGTACGTGTTGAAATCCATTCATCTTGTCCGGCTGACTGGCCTTCTTGCTTGAAGGCCAAGTTATCCTTGCGTTCGTTTCACTCCTCTCTTCCCTGAATTGACCACTTATCTTTATATCCCTAGCGCGAAAATCCCTTCTTTCACTAAGCTGAACAAAGCCAAGGTAGTTCCCCCACCAGACACGAAGCCCGTTGAGAGCAAACATCGTGCATTTCAGACAACAACGATTATCAATGCTACATTCAGAGCCGTGACCGACGTCCTCGTTGCAGTGGGCCTCTCCTGGAGACTCCAAGGTGCCGAGGGAAAGATACAAGCGTCAGTTTCATTCCTGGTTCAAGAAGGGCGCCCAGGCTGAGTTCAACGTAGCACCAACAACTTGCTCAACTATCTAATTGTGTTCTCCATCAACCGAGGGTTCCTCACCGCGATGGCCGCAATTATACAGATTATTCTGGTGCGTAGAGCTGACGAGCTAGAAGCATGGTCGCAAGTTAACTTGATCCATCCAGTTCTTCGCGTTCCCGGGCACGTTCTATTTCTTTGCTATGGTGTGGCTGAGTGGAAAGTGTACAAATTTCATTATTACCGGAACCGCTCGTTGCATCTTCCTAACGAACTTGATAGTCTACATGATCAGCATGCTTGCGACGTCAGTTATTCCCAGACAACCGTGACTCGCAACTCAGTTTCTTTTCTTTTCCGCAGACTCAACACGCGCGAACACGCGAAATCTCTGCTGGGTAGTCATGGAAGCAATCTTCAGATGAATGCGGTCGCGTCTGCGGCCAGGTTCGGAGCCCCAAAACCCGCCCAACATGTCCAGGCGGCGGTGACCACCGTATCGGATTGGGAGCGCCATGAGGATTTCAGGTGAGTGGATCCGTGGATGGCGCGTTTCGCTGACCGACTTGTTGTTCAAGTTCCAGAGACGGTAAATTCGCGTTGTAAATGTAGCTTACAACGGATACCTCTGTACGTCGATTCTTCTATTTCCCGACTTGCATTTGCGCTCATCTGGATAAAATACAGCTCCACGTCGATGAACAGGCTCAAGAACTGATGAACACTTTGTCTGCCGGAAGACACATTTCTTAGCTTTCATCTCGGTCTCGTCCGTTTTTCTCACTCTATCTATTATCATCACCGTGTTGTTGTTTTACCACTTTCATGTTGTCGTTTGCTCTGAAATCTGATGCGCTGATCAATTATGTGATTTGCAGTTTCACGCAAACTACGCTACGACATCCAGGCCTGTACTGCCTCCTGCAACAGCCACCTGTGAGTCTGCTCCTCCTCCCGCGTTCTCCTTTGCCTGGCGACGTTTCGAGCCAGGCCCCTTCACCACCAGACGTTGGTGTTTTTCTATATAAAACCTCTGTTTAGAGGTAGTACTTTAATATATAAAGCCCTGTGATTAAGGGACTTATTAAGGACCTCGAGTGCTCTCTAGGCTCAACTAGTCTGTCAATGAATCGTCCGAGGGCTCTACCAAAGTGCTGTGCTGGGCGTGGTCTGTTTTACGGGGGGTGTTTCCTGGTCACCCAATGTGTAGCTCTCGCTAAAGTCCACCACAAAGCTAGCTGCAACTCTCAAACTATCTCTTCGTGTGTTCGGTCCTGATTTATACGTGGAGAGTGGTGCCGCTCACAACCTCCCAACGCGAAGCCAAGTGTACAATACCTAACACACAATCGTCACAGAGCCCCCCGCATGGCCAGAGGGCATGCACCAATCTAAAATCCCGGAACCAACAAGAAATGTTGAGTCGCAGATGTGTTGCTCTGAACATCCGCGCAGGATCACTCTTGAAACCGTTGACCGATCTGGCCTGCAATGCCTGCCAGGCTATGATACCTTAGTCTATACTGTAGTATTCCGACCACTAGTTCACGGGGTGTCACCCGTCACCACAAAAGTTCACTGGACTCAAAGTTCACGCCTCGGCAATCAGCCAACAATTGCCATAACGGGTAATCCGGCGAATGCCGGAGCGAAATTTTGCGGTTTTCTACCCCTATTTGGGCCAGGAAAATTCATTGTCACCGTCACCAAGTTCAATTAGTTCAGTTCACAGGCCCCCGTCACCCGTCACCTGAACTAGTGGTCGGAATACTACAGTATTCGTTTGATAGGTTGACACCGTGGGTCGCGTTTCCGGCTCACGTGCGCACCAAACAGCACCACATTGCGGGCATTTCGACACATAAGAGGGATTGAAAAATGCCTCCATAGCTTGAAGATATCAGGGAGGAGTCAGAATACACTGTCGTATTTTTATGAGCAAATTGAAGACCACACCAGTCCATAAAAGTGTCGAAGATTTTGTAGGGTGTGAGAGAATGCCGTAAAAAGACCCTCCCAATGAGGAAGGTGTTGCCTCATTGGGAATCCGCGCTTGCGAAGGTCGACCTACGGTATTTGATGCGCGAACGGAATCAGACCATAATAAGTTTTTTTTTCCACTCTCCACCAAAAAAAAAAAAAAAAAACCCTAATTATGGTCTGACTAGGGAGACTAATGATACCTGCCTTTTTCCCGCCCGAAATAGTGTTGAAAATGTCCTCTATAAAAAGCTCCTCTTCACAGGGGATACGGGGCATAAATTCCGTGTCGCAGTCGACGAGTCCATCCTCTATTGGTTGCAGGCATCTTACTCTTATTAAACCATAAACCCAAAGGCCAAAGGCCAGACTCGTACTGCCATGCGCCAGCAATGGCCCTCAAACACAAAGTCTTTGTAATTAATCGAAATTTTGATTATCTCATTTTCTTCCCGCGACGTCGCGGACTTCATTTGTGCTCTTAGTAACTCCCCTTTCTGCATTCTCTTGAGCACCACCCATCTGTTGTAATTCCTTCTCCCCACCATGTCCCTCTATGTTGATAGTCTGTTGGCTTCCTCTGTGGCCTTTTTCGCCGTTCCTTGGTCCTCCATTTGCTGTTTAGTTTACAGAGGTTCACAAACGGTAAACAAATGGTAAACGGTAAGGTTCGGTGGAGGATTGATGGAGGAAATTTTCGGTGCGCTATTCATCAAAAAGGAGAGCTACCGATGCTCGGAGTTGTATATGCCGCCTTAGTGCCGCCTATTTTCCGGGCATTCAGCATGTTTCGGGCGCGATAGCCGAAGCACCCGTCTCCGGCAGTCAAAGCGGAGTATGAATTGAACTGCAACTCTCCATGTGTACGTTCTATGAAGGTCCTTACTGGACAAAAGGTAAAATCTTCACATCAACACATGAATT
>JARJCM010000332.1:0-110811 GCA_029233265.1 Mycena alexandri | reverse complement strand
CCCCCCTGGGGGCCGCTAGGGCCAGGCGGCTCGTACGATACATCCCTGTACGCGTCGCGCAACGTTTTGCACGGTAGTGGTGGCGGTCAAATCTGGGGATGGATCGGGAGTTCCCGCGCCACTTGCGCGGCACGTGCCGGGCAGGTTGCAGGCAGCAATTTCAGGCTCCGAATTGCGCAATGTTGGTTGCGCCCGACGCTCTTACCGCTAGGATATTGCCGTATTCCCCGTCCAAGTGCGCCGCCTCATTTCTGGCTCAGACCCTGGGCGGCGCGTCACCATCGTGGGTGCCATATTTAAACCCTTTCGCTCCAAAACCACACGAGAAAAATGATCCAAGATAACTCTCTTCTCTTCTCCCATGTCTGCGGAGAACGACGTCAAGAGCGAGAAATCTGAGCTGGCAACGGCGGCCGCACCGCCTTTGGAGGCAGATTCTGACTCTCGATGGACAACGACGCTCGAGAGCTGTGGTCTTACTATCTCTACTACATCGGCAACAGTGGCTTATCTGGGTATATTCTCCCTTTCATCGTGCTCGAAATAACCCAATTCGACTTCTCAGGTTCAATTTTGGGCCCTCGCAGTTTCAGAATCTCTTGTTTCTTGCGGGATATGACCCTACTCAGGCTCCGTTCACCGCTCCGTGCGGTGACAATGGATGTGTTCTCCCTTATCTTGGCCGCGTTCGCGACAGTATGTCATCCGTGTGATTATTATTTTTTGTCCGTTCATGGCATGCACAGTAAATTCCATCGTCCTCATGAGTTTGTGGCCTTTTCCAAACTTTTTTCCAAAACTAATGGCTGGTTTACAGCAAACGGCATATCCTTTGCGATACAAGCAGTTCTGCTGTTAATGATCGGTGCTTGGGCGGATTACGGAACGTCGAGGCCAAACATCACCATTTTCTTCACCATTCTAGCTGTCGCCGTTTCGTTTGCCTGGCTGGGAGTGGAAGACGCAGCGCAATGGCGGTCTGGAGTTGCGTTGTACATTCTTGGATGTGAGGATACCAATTTCTGTTCACGTAGACTCTAATCTTTGGCAGTAATCACGTATCAGGTAAGTAGATGGCTTACCAGCCATGTTTTCACGCTTATTTTGCTTTCCAGTGTTCTCTCACCTTCTGGACTGCGGCCTTCCCCGGTCTCGCTCGCGACCTCCCAGAGGTCAAAGCCTCTGTGGCGGAAGTGAAATCCGGCCAAAAAACGTTTGTCTTTTTTATTTTAGCCACCGCATCCATTAATTGCCCTCTAAAGCGTCGCGGAACACACCCAACTAACCTCTCTATCCCGCAACCGCATCTCCAACATCATTTACCATCTCTTCCCTCGGCGAGATCATCGTCCTCGCCATCATGGTTGGAATTCTCAAAGCGGTCAAATCGGATGAGAGCACTGCGAACAATACCAAAGCCTTCAGTATCCTCATCGCGTTCTCCGGTGCCGTTTGGCTCGTTTGCGCTGTTCCTTGGTTCCTGTTCGAGAAGCGCCGCCCTGGCTTGAACCTCCCACCGGGAACAAGTCTGCTGACGATTGGGTTCAAGCAGACTTATGTTGCGTTTAGGGAGTGCTTGAGGCTTAAACAGACTTTCTTGTACCTGGTGTTTTATTTCCTCATGTTTGTATTTTCACCATCATCCAGTTCAACCACACTAAAAATGATCAACAGGGGAGATGTTTTGAACACAACAGTGTTGGTTATCTCGTACTCTGCAGTGCTTTCAAAAATATCTCATTCTTTGGCGCAGGACGGTGATCGGCACGCTCCAAAATAGGTTCATTTGCATCTTAGAACCCCAATTCGAGTTCAAAATGTTGGAACAGTGTTGTAGCATACTCGACTCTCCAACTGACCCTCCTCCTTATCGTCGGAATCGTCGCCCAAGGCCTGGGGATATAGTAAGCGTTACAAATGATCCATTGATCCATTGAACCCCCGTGGACTGAAATCTCCGCAGCATCTTCTGGCTCGTCCAAAAAAGATTCAAAATTAGCACCAAAGCGGTTTAGTATCCTTTTTTATCCGTCTACCCATATCTCACCCGGCATCGTGTAGATGCTCTCATTCAACGTTTTTTGGATCATCGTACGTCTCAAAGCTCTGTCCACTCTCCGTTATCAATATTTTTCCTTCTAGATCCTGACGATATGGGGCCTCATCGGCGTGCACACCGATAAGTTCGGGTTCAAGCACGTCTGGGAAATATGGTTGGTCCACGGACGCGTCCTCTAAACTCCAGCCAACAATCATATCTGTAGGCTCTACCAGGCGTTTTATACGGCTTGATGGTCTGCCCGTGGTACGCGTACAGCCAGACGATGATCAGCGAGGTGTCGCCTTTGCCGCAGAGTGTCAGTATTAATCTTTATCGTCTACTCCGAGTCGTCAAGGAAGTGACCGGCTGAACTCGTCGACAGGTATTCTATTCTTCGCCTTGTTCTCTGTGGTATTATATTTTCACTCTGTTTCCCGTCCTCCCGTTCTTACGTTGAACTTTTTAGGTGGGAAAAACATCCGCATGTGCGTGACTCGCGTTTTCACTTGGTTTCTAAAGCCTGTCTTATCTTCCTTCGTACTCAGTCATCGGACCTTGTGCGTGGCTTGGATTCTACTTGGTCATAAAGCCCGTTAATCGTCCTTCCTGCGTAGTCGTCTCGTCTGCCATCATAACCGCGGCCAACAACAACGACAACATGCCTTTCGCATTCTTGTTCGGACTGTAAGTTTGTTTCTTAGCGTTTCCGTTCTTCGTGCGGTTGAAGCTTATTTACTTACCGACGTGCGTTTTCAGCGGCGTCTTTAGCACCATTTCCTCTACTTTGTTGATGTGGACAAGAGCCGCGTCGAGTGCGAGGCGTTTCATTCGCGCGGAGGAAAAGCGGAAAGGCGTTTGAGCCCAGCGCGCATTTCGCGAGTGCGTATACCGGGGATTTGGAGGTCAAGATGAGGCGTGACAACTTTCGCATGTAAATTGAAAGTCTTTCATGACTGGCATGCAACCTTGTGCGAAATGGCTTCAAAGTTGTGAAACTAGCGCATTTTCATGCGGTTCTACTTACGATTACGGCACAGGAACAAACCCACCAAGGAGGATTCCGACTCATCCCAGCATTTGAGAGTGTTTATCCTCTACTACTAGTTGCAGTCATGGCGGTCACAAGTCCGTATTGGTGTCATGATGTCATAATGGCATTGGTCGCTATTCCAAGCCTGCTCGAGGTGAACAGGTCGAAGCAAATGCGCAACTCGCGCAGGGTTGAAGGTGAGTTGAATGGTAGTGATTCAAGTTGCCGTTTCGATCTGCGGGGAGGCACTCGAAGCTCCGCTACGACGTTAGTAGGCTCCCGCGCCCAGGATGCGGCAATACGGGGATCGATATAAATCCGTTTCTTTGTGAGTCGCGAGTTTAGATTCTCGGTGACTCAGAGCTGCGCCCGAGTTCCTTGCTTGGAACAGCTACATGACAGCTCGAGCGACGCGAACACCCTCCTCAGAGTGTTAAGATGGAGAATTTTCTTGAAGGAATTCCATCTCACCCGCGCATGTTTTTTCTTATTCAACAGTTGAACCTGTTCGGATGATGCCGAATGATCGCGATTCCCTCGCACGATGGAGATGCTGTCCAAGCCTACCATTACAACGATCGGGGGTATCGAAACCAACGGGGTGCGGATGAGAGGGATAGCAGTAAACTTTCTTCAAAATCGGAAATCACCTTACTTCTTACTTCTACTAGTTTTGGACAGCCTACCATTACAACGATCGGGGGTATCGAAACCAACGGGGTGCGGATGAGAGGGATAGCAGTAAACTTTCTTCAAAATCGGAAATCACCTTACTTCTTACTTCTACTAGTTGAGTGATCCCGAAGACGACCTTTCGAAATACCCAACAATCATCAAGCGCGGCGACCGGCGACTGGTCAACTTTGAGAAGCCGTCTCCTCAGAATGTGCTCGCTCGGCGGCTTTCAGCTTGAACCAACATCTTGACCCAAACTACTGAAGGAACCATCAAAAGTCGGCATATATTAAAATTTTGCTTTTTGAGCGGTGAGAGGGAAAGGGTAAACATAGGCAGCACATCACGGCTTCCTCAGGTCAATGCATACACAAGTGGCATATCCCAGGGTGGCACATACAAACGGTGGGCAATATGAGTTTCCGGCATCGCAGCTTGATGATTCATGATCGTCGATCGCCTTCAGGACTCTTCAGTGGTCAATTGCAAGTTGCCACAGCAGGGATTGTGTGTAGTTGAAATAGATTCAGAGGTGTAAAAGAGACCATCGGCCAGAGGACGTCATGTTTAAGAGGTTCGTGCTCCCTATTGCAATACTGCCAATCAATGCAATCAAAGTTCCGATTTTGGTGCCGCACCTGCCGACGGAGTTGCGGAGTCACGGCGTCGGAGTCATGGAGTTTCGGGTCTCATTGATCCGCATCACTCCATCGCTGCACAGCTTACTTCGCGGAGTCGCGACTCGCGCTTGACTCGCGCATGTTTTTTTTCATCGGCTCAAATCCGGCTGGTTGCTCAGCGATGGATGATCGATATCGGGAATCCGAATCGGAAGATCAGCTGCGATAAGCTTAAGCGTGATCGGCAGTGACATGTGCATTTTTGATTTCGAACTGCGGTGAGAACTCAAGGACAGAAAAAAGTCACTCCTCCCTGAATAAGGAGGACCAGTTGGGTCGATATTGATTTTTTCCAGTTGCTGGTACACTAAATCCCTTTCCTAAGCGCCTACAAACAGCACTGCAGAACACGCATCCCGGTCCGCAGACAGTGATGCGATCAGGGACTGATCGTATCTCGTTGTAAGCATCATCTTCGCCAAATTGAAGCTTTGACCAAGCTTTGACCCCATTTTCCTCAGTTCTTACTTGCAAATGGTTATCACCTTGAAGTTATCAGGCCACCAGCAGAATACACAGTCTTCGGTTGGCATACGGTGGCTCCATTAACAGCTCTCTAGCCAGTGGCTAGATCTCCACACGGTGTGGCTCAGTTGATACCAATAATTGCCCAACAACGAGTAACTTCTTATGATTGGATATATGATCGGCTGAAGACCATAATAAGGTGGTAAAGATTATGCGAGACCACAACGGTTCTTTTTTCCCTCCCTTAATCACGGCTGCCCGCCGCTTGCAGCATGGACAGCAATGACAGCACTCTCTCTTTCGGCCGCGGGCCGCAAGCTCAAGAACAAGGGGTCCTTTACGCCCTCTTCTCAGGACGCTGTAATGGTTCTGGAGGTTTCAGAAAAGGACGAATCGGCACCATCGACACCTGCCGCTACCGATGTTGCTTTCGATCCCGAATATCCTACCGGACCAAGACTGGTCCTCTTGACGCTCGCGCTCGCCATTTCTGTGTTCCTCGTCGCTCTCGACAACACGATAATTGCCACAGGTAGGTAGGTAGATTCCGGCGCGGTCCCGCTGAGAAACAGCCACAGTTATTCCTAAGATCACAAACCAGTTTGACTCGCTCGACGATGTCGGATGGTACGGTTCGGCGTACGTCCCAGTCTTATCTGGTCTAGATACGCACGACTCACTCCCCTCAGATACCTTTTGACGTCGGCGTCATTCCAACTGCTCTGGGGGCGATTCTACACATTCCTGTCAATCAAATGGTTAGTTTCCCTCCTGCTTCAAGTCCGCTCCGAGTTGACAAGCGGTCCAGGGTGTATATCGCCGCCATATGCATCTTTCAACTAGGCAGCTTGATTTGTGGAGTCGCCCCCACATCCACTGCTCTCATCGTCGGCCGCGCGATTGCTGGTGTCGGGTGTGCAGGCATTTTCTCGGGTGCGCTCATAATCGTCGCCCACTCTGCCCCGCTTGAGAAACGGCCGATGTTCACTGGGCTCATCGGAACCATGTACGGCGTTGCCAGGTTGGTTTTTAAGATCTTCTGAGTTTTTTATTTGACGAACCGTGGCTAGTGTGGCCGGGCCGTTAATGGGCGGGGTGAGTCCCACCGCAGAGCGCACTTAGACCTGTTCTAACACACTCTTCATAGGCTTTCGCGGACAAGGTTACCTGGCGATGGGGTGCGTCTCTCCTTCATCTATTACTTCTTCTGACCTGTATGCAGCCTTCTTAATAAATCTCCCCGGTATTCAGCAAGCTTCATGACGTGGAGAATGAATTTCTGACATATTCCCAGTGGGCGCGGTGACTTTGTTCATCATGGTATTCCTGTTCCAGTCGCCGCATCAGGACAAAGGAGAGGCGATGGATTTTAAACGGCGCTTACAACAATTCGACCCCCTTGGCACCGTGCGTTTTTCTTTCTTTCCTTCTTAGCACGTCATTGACGCCCTGTTGGACCAGATTATCATCATTCCGGCAGTTGTATGCCTGCTTTTGGCGCTGCAATGGGGTGGCTCGACCTATCCTTGGAAGAGTGGCCGCATCATCGGTCTCTTCGTCGCCTTTGGTGTCCTCACTCTGCTGTTCATTATAGTGCAAGCCTGGAAAGGAGACTCTGGCACTGTACCGCCCCGAATTCTCAAGCAGCGAAGCATCTGGGCAGGTGCATTGTTCGCCTTTTGCCAAGGGGCCACCTTCTTCGGTTTCGTGTTCTACGTGCGGTATAATTTTATTCGCATCTTATTTGGCTAACCTGTTTCACAGGTGCCGATTTGGTTCCAAGCCATCAAAGGTGTATCGGCGGTCAAGTCTGGAATCGACAACCTGCCCATGATTCTCGCGTCCGTGATTGCGATGATTGTTTCAGGCGGGGCGACGACGGCCATCGGTTACGTAACACCATTTATGTACCTCTCGACGGTCCTCATGGCCGTCGGAGGCGGGTTGCTCACCACCTTCAAACCAGAGACCGGCCACGCTGCGTGGATAGGATACCAGGCGCGTTGAAATATGTTTATCCCCGTTGAATTGCTTTGTTCATTCGTTTTGTCCTTATCAGGTCATCCTAGGTCCGTATCCGCTATCATTGTTCCAAATCTTATATGCTAACGGCTGCCCCAGGTCTTGGATGTGGTGCAGGAATGAATCAACCCGTCATGGCCGCGCAGGCAGTGCTCGACCTCAAGGACGTCCCTACCGGAACGGCGTTGATCATGTTCCTCCAGATGATGGGAGGTTCCATTTTCGTTTCGGTGGCTCAGGCTGCGTTCGAGAACCGGCTCGTCAGCGGAATCATACACGAAGTACCGACCATCGACCCAAATGTCATTCTGCGCGCAGGGGCGACCAGTCTCAAGGACGCTGTACCTCCCGCTCTCATTGACGCCGTGCTCTCAGTCTACAACGCAGCGCTTGTGAACGCATTCTACGTTGCAACCGCAACTGCATGCTTGTCCGCTGTTGGTACTCTTGCCATCGAATGGAAAAGTATCAAGCCGGAAGCTGAGCCGACCACAGCGGAGACGTAAATCGTTTCTTTTTCCCCATGATAAACGTTATCATTCCACAATACAATGAGCTGCCCTCTTGTACCTCTTGTATACCACCTACTTATAGTTGCCGCAGTCACCTACTGCGTCCGTTCATTACATACTATGGTCAGATACTCCAATCGACGTGGGAACAACTGGCCAGTCAATACTTTTTTTTGAACCCAATTTGAACCAATGACAATCGACTCGGCCGGCGCTCATCGAATTCATTGCACTCGGTTCAACTTAGCATGATGACAATCGATCCGCCAGTGTGTCCGCCTGCCCATTCGCATTGCGCACGCTCGACTGTTTTGGGCTCCTCCCTCCCAAGCCCTGAAACACCATTTGCGTACTCGGTTTTTTTTTCTCCTTTCCGATTCGCAGTCCGTTCAGCGCTTTCCCCAGAACGGTCAAGGAGGAAAATATGAGTTCCACGGAAGACTTCAAGTACAGTCCATGTAGGTCTTTGTATTCAAGCGTGTTCAAGTTTCCTACACAGCCTCAGATTCGCACGATTGGTTTTGATTGGCGATCACTATGATTTGCGATAATCTCTGCGAAGACGAGCCGTCAAGTACCTTAAAGTACTTTTTTAAGGTCCTAACTTGGTCCTAACAGGTCCCAACGGGCGCTGATTTGACAGATATCGTTTTCGGACTCGTCCGTGCTCGAAACACTATCCCCGCCCACCGAACCCGGTTGTCTCGGCACTTTTTCCATGCATTCAATGGACACCGCCGAGATCTAATCTATTCGCCGTTGCGGGCACTCCAGGCCGTGCCAACGTTCTTGTCTCACGCCCCCACCTCTCTGCGGCCAATGCGCCGATTCTGCCTCTACTATGCCTTCTCGTTCCTTCCAGTGGCCTGGTCTTCCGTGACTGTGTACTATCAGCAGCCCTTCGGTGCCCACACGACAGCGTCAGCCTCAGGGTCCGCCGCTGCAGCGTCATATACTGGAGCGGCAGCATACGACCCGACTGTCCTGAACTCGCCTCCCATTCCGAATCCGGCTCCGCCCACTACATTTTTCCAACAACTCAGTAGTGCGCCGGTCCCCGGTCTGTCAATACCGCAAGCAGGATATTTTTTTGGTTTCTCCGTCGAATTCTCCGTCATCCTTCAAGTCCGTGAGTCAGACGCGTTGTGCATGCCATCTGACCCCAATTGACGTACTAAATCCAAGTGGGAGCTAACAGGTACCGAGCTGTTGATTCGTTATCCGCCCACCTCAGGAGCGCCTGAAAATTTGACAGCACCCGTTTGTCTGTCCCCTTCCTCAATCTCATGTCAAATATACAAGCTCGCGGCGGATCGGTCCGAGTCCGCGTCGGAGGGAACACGCAAGATACGGCGACTCTAGTTTCTAGCTTAGCCGACGGTAAAATGATGGAGAAAGAGACACAAGAGACCAACAATCCCGTTCGTTTTCACATCTTCAACCTCCATTCTAGCCTTACACTCCTTAGACCCACACGCCTGCATTGTTGTATACCAACGATGTTCTGTATATGCTTGCCAACATCTCTGCATTGGTGAACGTGGAGTGGTATCTCGGTGACGCGTCTTCGACTATCAGGCCGGCATGCAGCTCATTCTCTCCCAGGAATTCCTCTGAATGACACGAGCCACCTCCGATTGGGCATCGCCGAAGCTGGAGAAGCGATTCTCGGCGACAAGTTGATCGGGTTTCAAGTTGGGAATGAGCCAGATCAGTATACACTGTCTGTAGATATTCCTTTCGTTTTTCTCCCCTTCTGATTCGGTTGTTCTTTAGGCACCAACACCGTCCCCCAGGATATGGGCCCGCCAACTACTCAAGTGACTTCGGGATTGTGGACGCTGCTCTCCGGGCCGACCCCAAAGTCGCTGCTGTTGATGGTAAGCTCTTGGGCCCAAGCCTTTCGGGTCAATGGCAGCCCCAACAAATGTGGGACGTGAATTTTATCCCTGATCATAAACAAAGTCTGGCCGCCCTTTCCATGTCCTTGTGCGTAACATGTCGTTTCGCTACTCCAACTGACTTTCTCTTTATAAAGCTACCCCGACAATAACTGTGCTGTCGTTTTCGGTGGACCTAACGCAACGGGAGCGATCGTTCCTCAACAGATATTTTCTAGTTACCTAAATCATGCTGCGGGTCAGATGATAGCTGCGAACTATCTCAGCTCAACCCTCCTCGCGCAAACGTTCAATTTGCCCTTTGTAATGATGGAAACCAATTCCGCATCCTGTGGTGGGTTCCCGGGCGTGAGTAACTCATTCGGGAGCGCCCTCTGGGCTCTGGATTACGGCCTTCAATTGGCGTATAGCAATTTCACGACTGCCTTGCTGCATGTCGGAGGACAAGGTGTATACTACAATGTATGGTCCGATTCTTCTTTTTTGCTTGCATTTATCTAACTTTTTATTCCAGCCATTTACGCGTATGTCCCAGGTTACTCTACTTCTCGCTGCCCTCGTAACTTTCTCCCAGCACCGCCGACAAATCAGTCGGCCTTCCGTGATTGGACTATCGGTCCCATCTACTACTCAGTGCTCGCAGGTTTTTATCATTATCCTTCATTCTTGTACGAAACAAACTGGCTCATTATTCTTAGTTGCCGAAGCTTTCGGGACTTCCAACCAGTCTCGAATCATCGATCTCGCTTTGAACGGCAACAATACGTTTACTCCGGGATATGCTATTTACGACGGAGCAGTGCTAACGCGACTTGCCTTATTTAATTACGTTTCAGATTCGACTGGGGCAAGCGCTTACACCGCTACCTTTGCCATCGGAGGCGGGGCCACTGGGCAGCCAAATGGAACTCCCGCGCACGTCAAAGTCAAGTCAGTCCATTCCAACTCGAGCGCTGTGTATGTGCTAATTCGAGCTGCTAGATATCTCCTCGCGCCGTCGGTTTCTTCAAAAGATAACATCACCTGGGCTGGCCAAGTGACTTTTCCCACCTGTGTTATCGAGCCAGACTAACCTGGATTATCCAAGACGTTTGGATCAGCATTCGAGTCTGATGGCCGTTTGACCGGGACGGAACAAATTCAAACCGTGACCTGCAAATCCGACAACACATGCGACATTAAAGTTCCATCACCCGGATTCGCACTCGTTTTCCTTACGGACACTTCCACCGATGCAGAGACGTATCCCGACATCAAGACGTTCCCTACCACCGCGCTGACCAAAACGGTCAACACCCTTACAATAAACCCGAGTATATTGGCCACGTCGAACGGCCAGGCTGGAGCTAATTTCATACCGGCGAGGACTAGCAATGGGAAGAAGAAACCGAGTGCGGCTGCTCGCTTTTTGCCCAACCTCACTGTTGTTCTCTGCATTTCCTTCGGTCTCATCTCGGTATTATGGCGGACTGTCTGATCTGCAGAGCCATGTACTCGGTATAGCCATGGACGATTATATCGCGTAATAAACTATACTCTACAACTAATTTCCATTTCTGCGTTGGGGTGGCTGTTTCGGCTCCCGCGAAACGCATGCTAGACACGGTGATGGCACGCAGCATAGGCCGCAGATCCTCCGCTCACATTTTTGCTGCAACTGCAACTCCGCCGATTTCGTTGACTCGGCCTGGTCCCCGCAGCTAACGGTTTTAGCTCCGTCTTCATGCCTTGACATAATTATGCTCTCTGTATTGACTGTCCTGTACGATGGTACGACCGCCTTATCACTAGGGCGCTTACCTCCTCTAAAATTAAGACGCAATTACAGCGCTGGATACCTCACACGACGATCTAACTGCAGCCTGGATAAGAAGCGTCGCATCTCACCTTGCTGTCCTTGTCCTCGGCCGGTCTATGGCTTCAACAATCCTTGGAATTGGGGCTCTTTGTTGCCTTCCGCTGGTTTGTGCTTCAATCACAGTGTACAGCCAGCAGCCGTTTGCGGGAACTGCTACAGGAACGGCTAATGTCGTCGCTTATACTGGTGCCGCTGCGTATGATCCGACGGTCTTAATTCCTCCACCGATACCAAATCCGGCTCCACCTATGCAATTCACGCAACAGCTCAGCAGTATTCCGCCTCCCGGTGTTTCTATTCCACAGTCCGGCCACTTCTACGGGTTTTCCGTCGAGTTTTCGGTCATCAACCAAATATGTGGGTGGGTTCAGTTACTACCCGTTTATTGTGATTCAAAAAAAAATGCGAACAGTGGGAATCAACGGGTACGTGCTTCGATGATTTACATTGATACTTTTGATTAGCGTCATGCAGATCCTTTCTGCAGGTTCCCTGGTTGAATCTCATGTCGAATATGCAAGCTCGTGGCGGATCCGTGCGTGTTCGAATAGGAGGGAATACTCAAGAAACGGCAGCCCTAGTGTGGAGCCTTCCAGACGACAAGATGATGGAAAAGGTCAACGCGACCGACGATCCGGTGTGTATCTTCTTTGGCAGCATCTCGCGAGCTTATTACATTACCTAGTTGGAAATGCTCACACCACCTCTTCTGTACACACCCGAAGTCGTATATATGCTGGCGAATATCTCGGCACTGGTGAACGTTCAGTGGTACCTGGGTGATTGAAGACCTCCGCAGATATGCTTTTATATTGATATGTGTCAGGAATACCATTAAACGACACACAACACCTTCGGTTGGCAATCGCCGAAGTCGCGGAACAAGTTCTCGGCGATAATTTGCTGGGATTTCAAGTGGGAAACGAGCCTGACCAGTATGGCATGTAAGATCCCCGCTCTCATCCATGACTTTCATAACCCCTGTCAAGCCATAATCATCGTCCAATAACGTACAGTCCTGAAGACTATTCGGGCGACTTTGGCCTAGTGGAAGCCGCAATGCGGGCGGATCCTAATATATCTTCCGTAGTCAGGAAGCTGATCGGTCCCAGCGTATCTGGTAACTGGAAGCTCGAGGATATCTGGGCCACGGGATTTCTCAGCCTATACGAGGACTCGTTAGCTGCCTTGTCGGTGGAATAGTGCGCATCAATATTATTTTTCCACGGTTCGAAAAATCAACAAGCAAACAGTTACCCCAACAATAATTGTGCCAAAGTCCTCAATAGCTCGGATGCCGTCGTGGACCCTCAGCGAATATTCTCTGACTATTTGAACCACACCGCTGCCCAAATAATCGTGAACAAATACCTCCCTAGGTACGGCTGATCAACCGCACGTTCTTTGGCCTGACCCCAACCCCTCAAAGCACGCTCATGGCGCAGTCCTTAGAGTTACCGTTTCTTATGTTTGAAACTAACTCCGCATCATGTGGTGGCTTCGCTGGAGTGAGCGATTCTTTCGGTAGCAGCCTTTGGGCTTTGGATTATGGACTACAAATGGCCTACAGCAATTTCACGGGGGCGTTGTTGTATGTAACTTCTTACCCGCTTTATCCCCTCTTACATATATTTTACAGACATATTGGAGGACAGGGTAACTACTACAATGTATGCAATCCGCTCTTTGATTCAAAAACATACATATTAAAACTCTCCAAGCCATTCACGCGTACGCTCGCTCGCTCGCATCTGGTTAGTCGCGATGTAACGTGGTTAATACAGCGCCGCCAACGAATCAGTCGGTGTACCACGCTTGGACAATCGGTCCAATCTATTATTCGGCGCTGATTGGTATGCTCTGTCGATATCTTTGGCGCTACACTCATACCGAAGTTCAAGTGGCCGAGGTTTTTGGAAAATCCAACAAATCTCGCATCATCGATCTACAGCTCAACAATGAGAACATATTCACGCCAGGATACGCCATATACGACAACGACATTTTATCGCGCTTGGCGTTGATCAATTACATTACAGACCCGTCTGGGAGCAGTGATTACACTGCAACATTTTCGTTTGACGATGGCCAAACACCTTCTCAGGTGGAGGTCAAGTGTGGCAGTCCTCTACATTTCACCGTTCAGGACACTGACCTATTTCTGTCAGATATCTTTTGGCCGCATCTGTGAGCAACAAGAGTAATATAACTTGGGCTGGCCAGGTAAGGGTCCTATCCAACGAGTAACCAGACTTTTTCAACGAGACTTGCTTCCAGACCTTTGGTTCCAATTTCGCATCTGATGGACGATTGAATGGAATACTTGACGTCCAAACGATCCCTTGTAACACCTCAACACGAACCTGCAGCATACGAGTTCCTGCCCCAGGATTTGCGTTGGTTTTCTTCAATGATTTCGCTGATCAAGTGGCCGCGACTCCAATCGCAGCAACGTGGCCAACCACGGCGTACACAAGAACAGCGAGCATGCCGACCATAGCTCCAAGCATGTTAGCCACCTCAAATGGTCATTGGGGAATGGACGAACGATTGGGAAGCACTAGTCCAGGAAGAAAATGGTGGCTACAGGCCGACGGACCGCACAGGAAAAATGGAACGCACAAGAATGGAGCGCTCACTAGGCAGGAGGGGAGAGGGAGACCTTTCATCATTGCTGGAATCATTTTACTACGATTGTGCGTCTAGTCTCGTCGGACAAGAGGACCAATGGACTTTATGTAAACTACTGTTTTACGATAGCACAATTCCCGTGGTACACAGCTCCGATTTTGACACTACACGCTCGTTCCAGTACGGACCAGTTTCGGTTACGTCGGCAAAACTGCAGAAAAAGCGGACTTCAGATGTTGAGACGAAGCTGACGAGACGAAGACGGTATTATTATAAAATGCATATCGGGGTTTGACGAAGGGATTTGTTCCCGAGAGATGCTGAACCCCCGTGTGTGGTCAGTAACATTACATTGAGACTGCTCGCCTAGGTGGGTCTATCAATTTGGACCTACATATAACGGGCCGGTGCCTAGGTAATCAGTAAACCTCTTCCAGGTCCTTGTTTATAGGTTGAGCAAGAAGCATTGACTATGTACCTTGGAAAACTAAGCCGGGTCGATGTATGCTGGGGGATAGTTAATTGAATCAGATTGAAATGAGTGGTAAGTAGTACAATTGACGAGGCAGGGAAACTGTGGAAACTAAGGGTCGTTCTTCAACTCGCTCCATGGAGGCAAGTCGAAATACGCGGGAAGGAGGTCCCACATCCGTTGGCGCCCCGTGATCATCTTCGCCTTTACGTCTGGCGTACACATCCGACATAGACTCAGAGAGTCTACGTACGAGACCGAACAAAAGGGGGCAAGCGAGCCGCGCACGACGTGTCTCCGGAAGAACGCGTACTTCTTCTGACCGCACCCAAATGGGTCCCTGCAGCCGATCTCCTCAGGGGAGTCGTCGGTCCATCCGAAAGTGTTTCCTGAGTCCCATTGGGCGCGTAAGAGTGCTGTTCGGCCGAGGTTGCATGCGCGCCGATGGATTGGCGAGAGGGTGGCGACTGAGCCGTCGCCGCGGGGTACGCCGTCGAAAATATCGGCCTAAGAAAAGAAGTCAAACCCTCCCAAAAAAACTTCCCAACTTCGACACCTACTGGTATGGTGCCGACTAGAGCACGGTAGTAGGCACAAGGCAATACGGAGAGTAAATTGTTCTCGCCTGCTAACGTTATGGTATCATATAACAAACCCTGGTAATGAACTATTCGTGTGGGATGATACGAGTTTCCGGTCTTCAACGCGTCGTATCCCTCCAGCGTCGTCGGGTTCTCGTGGGTGATCCGTTCCACAATTGTCTCCAGAACAGCCCCGAAATCATACTTCCGCCCAAGACGCAGATGGCTTGCGATGACCGAGAAGGGCAACGCCTTTTGAAGGAAGAAAAGTCTGGGTGGCGATCTGGAAACCAAACATAGCATGTAAAATATGGAATACTGACGGATCATAAAGCGCCCTCAGCACATTCTCCACATCTTCCACCGAGTCGCCCAAGAGCTCGATGATAGGGCAGCCATCGACACTCGGTTGGTCTGGGGGCTGAGGTAGTCCCAGCATGCCACGAAAGAAGGAGCTATGCATAGCTAAGACGCTGAAATGGACTCTCCATTGCGTGTCCTGAGCTTGCAACACAACGCTTCCGTCGGGATGCCATATTTCGGAGCGCTTTACGGCTGGGACTTGAAAGCTTTCTGGGTGGCGTTCGGTGGGGGAGAGGGACATGGGCGCTTGAGAAATCATCAGTCATGTTCGACAGAAGCAGAAGGTGTTTGACAGCAATTTGACAGTGACGCATTCTGTCACGGTCAAACCACAGCGAATTCACGAGTCGTCTGAACAGCCGTCTAGAAAACAGGAAAAGTAGTAGGACAAGGTTGGCGGCAGGTCTATTCGGGGCGCGCTGTTCAGGAACAAGATGTTGTCTTGTCGCGATTTCTGAAATCCGCAATCAAGGGAAATCAAGGCATCAGATGGAGCGAACCTCCAGACAAGAAAGACACCCCACTGGCGCGACTGACAGTGAGAGCCCCCGAGAGCTGTACGGCGAGTTGTTATAGGCCAAAGGTACGGCTTCCAAAATAATTCGTGAAAGAGCTTTATTCTAATTCTCAGGAGGTCCTCGAAGTAGTGGCAGATGAGCTCAGACGAGACGTATGCGTTATGGCTCAGATTTCCGTGTAAATAACTGACGATGGCGGCCAGTTATTTCGCCTAAACGGACGCCATGGCCTCGGAAACTCGTCGTGCCCGTATAACTGAGATAAATGAAGAAATCGCGCGCCTTGTCGCCGAACGCCATGCCCTCTCCGAATCCCTGACCTTCCCAGTCGTCACGCTACCCGTCGAGATTACTTCCCAAATTTTTCTACACTGCCTCCCCGATAATCCTCTGGATCCCACTGCGTTCAACCCATCGATTGTACTAGGGCATGTCTGTCGTCAATGGCGCGGCGTAGCGCTGTCCTTGCCCCAGCTATGGAGCGCGTGGTCCCTCGCCGTTGACGGAGTCATCTCCAACAATCTTATCATCCCTAGCTTGGAACTCTGGCAGTCTCGCTCGCAGAATCGGCCGCTGACGATCCGCCTGCACCACCAGGACGGCGCAGGCCCGGATGTCACCAGCGCAGACGAACATTGGTGGCAAACTGCCGGCGATTCCGCGAACCTCATTTTGCCGACCATTTTCCCGCATCACCAGCGCTGGGAGCACGTTGAGTTCAATCTCCCGCTCACGCTCCTGCGCACTCTAGCCAATGCTACTCCGAACTACGTACTCCCGTACCTTACACACCTCCTCCTCGGCTCCATCCAGGAGGACTGGGGTGGAGACGATGCTAGCGAAAACCGGCCCATCACCCTTTTCGCGAACGCTCCTCGACTACGAAGCCTCCACCTAGTACTCGAGGCGCAGTGTCACCTTCATCGCCTGGATCACGTCCATCTTCCCTATGCCCAACTGACCAGTTTCACCGGCACCAACTTCTCCGCTCCTGAATGTCTCGCAGTGCTGGCCCAAACGGCATCCCTCGTCGAATGCGTGTTCTATGTCGTCACGCGGTTTCAACCCCCCCACTTCATGACTCCCATTCTGTCTCATCTGAAAAGCCTCAAACTCTTTGCGAATGGGCCGAGAGCCCAGGCCGTCATCGTGCTCGAGAATCTGAGACTCCCGAGTCTGGACACCCTCATCATCGGGCACGACGAACTCAACGTGCCGAACACCCTCCAGTTGCTTTCTGAACGTTCCGGAAACACCCTCCGACACTTCTCCTGCCACGCCATAGACTCCGAAGAGCTCGTCGAGTGCCTGCTGACTATGCCCCTGCTCACGACGCTCGAGCTCCTAGATTACGACCAAGCCGGTCTCTCCGACATCATCCGCCACCTCGACTACAAGCTGGAGGACTCGGATCCACAGCAGCTCGTCCCTAACCTCCACAGCCTGACGATAGAGTGTCAAAAGAGGGAGAAGGGCCAAGTCGAAGAGTTTTCAGTACAACGCGGTGCTTCATATGGTCCAGATGATGGCGGAGCGCGTTCCTACACCACTGCGCCGCTTTCGGATGGTGTGGACGTCGTCGTTACTGCCTCGGCCGCCGAACCAATGGGACATGGAACGGTTCAGGCGGTTGGCAGAGAAAGGGACGGATATCTATGTTGGGTCTCCGGATCGCTCTTGGTTGTAGAGTCGGGAATGCTTAAGGACCAAAAAAAAACATATCCAACATGTCAACGTCCTTCCGCACCAACCAATTTGGGTAACTGCGAGCTGCGCCGTAAAGTGAACCAGACACATATTAGAACATCCGTGTTCAAAGCTCTATGTGGTGAACCTAATAGCAAGCGTGTATACTGTAAAATCCTCGGACTATCATACATCCTTCGGTGCAAAATCACCAAACTCCCAACTGTAGCACTCCTGCGACGCGTTATTTTCAGCACACAAGATGCGCAGAAGGTGAAACAAAACGCACCACACAATCCTCCTCCTCATGCGGCTCGGGGACCTCCCGCCCCGCCTCGACGGCGGGCGGCCACGGGTCAGAGAGTATCTCCTCGATGACCTTGACGATGCCGTGCAGGCGCACGTCGACGGACCAAGAGAGGTTCGAGACGGTGTCGTAGACGATGCTCGAACCGAGGTGACATCTACGTCGTAATCAGAACAAAACTATAAGATGGGAAAGGCAAATAACAAACAAACCTGGACTCCATAGCGTACCCTCCAAGCGCACACGACGACAGCACGCCATTGCACGTCCCCATCGCGATCGGGTCCGCATTGTGGTAAACGTGCGTGATGTGCAGCGTTGAGGGCGGCGAGGGCAAGTGCAGCCGGCCCGCCGCCATCTTCTCGCCGGGCGCCTCGAACGCGACCACGGGCGAACCAAAGGTCGCTCCTAGCAGCGACGCGAGCGCGCCGCCGAGGCTGTGGCCGATGATCCAGATGTCCGACTCGGGATACATGTACGTGAGGTTATTGAAGAGGTTCTATATATGTCGTCAATTTAGAATTATTTGCGGAAGGGCAGAATGTACATACCGTCCCGATAGGATAGAACAGACTATCGTCAATCAACGCCTCCTCAACGCAGTCGGCGTGGCATTTCCAGCCCCCGCGATAACACCCGCAGACGGTGGTCCACGTCCAGTCCACGCGCGCGCAGCAGCAGCTGAAGAGAAGGTTGTCGTTGAGCTTGTCCTTCTTGACTGTCGGGCCACCGCCGCCGAGGAAACCTGAGGAAGTACCCTTGAGTGCCAGAACTACCGTCGAGTTGTCCGGAGTCGCAAAGACATGCCCACGGAACCCGTCTGCGTCGGGCTCCCATCCGAACGGATAAGACTATCAATCAAAGCAGTGATGGACTTAGCATTTCGTGCATAGGGTCAGCAAGCAACAGACATACAACGGTCCAGTTCGCCCCGAGTTCGTACCACGCCGTATCGTCCGGATCCACATACGCGTTATTCGACATCTTCGCGAGCCTGGCGGTAGACACATAGCTAATCAGCGGCAATTCCGCTCAGGAATACGAAGCACTTACTCGAGCAGCGTAGCCCTCTCCTCCACATCCGGCGCAGTCACTTCTTCCTCTTCCCATGGAAATTCCTGGAGCAGACTCTGTCCGAAGCGCATCGACTGCGCGCGCGCCTGCGCATGTAGGGCGAACGAGGGCGGCTTGTAGGACCTTATCCTGCGTGTCTGAAGCGTATGCGAGTTGTCTGCAAGGATCCCGGCACTCTGCGGGACGTCGGCAAAGACGACATGGGCTGAGGGGGAAACTGCGTGCAGATGACGCAACTCAAAGCTCAACGCTGGAGGCGTCGGCGGCGGTGGGACAGTCTCGACGTCGGACGAGTCGGTGAGCAGAGCAAGTAGAGAGACCAGCAAGGACGTCAAAGCAGCTGGTAGCATCACAAGCAGCAGGCATAACACTGATGGTGGTAAGAGGGAAGAAGGATCGTCATCACAAAAATCGAGAACAAAAAGTTAATTCTAATGCAGGGCTAGGATAATCTACATGCAATGAACTATGTACTTATACAAGGGTGCGGTCTAACGGGGACGGGAGGACGTATTACCGAATTATTTGTAGTGGGAGTAGGGTATATCTACTGTTCTTGCTCATAAGATCAAACGCTGAGCGCCTCCATCGCGAGCCCAAGCGGATCGGTGGAGGGGAGGTTACCGGTGAGGAGCGCGGACAGCCCGGTACCGGAATCGGTGCCGAAGAAGACCTCGGGAGAGGTGCACGTCGAGACGGCGCGGCGCATGTGGGTCGTGAGGAAGGAGAGTCCTACTTGGTAGGCCGCTGGGGGAGGAAATAAGCGGTCAGCAGTGTAGATAACAGTGGGCAGCGACATACAGTTCATCCACCCAAAGCCCTCTCGGGGAACCATCTTGAAGTCGATGCCCTGGTTCCCGTACTCTGCGTCGACGAGGTGAGAAAGCCGGACGGCGTCAAACTGAAAGAAGGAGGTCAGAGAGATAGGTTACGACCTACGCAGAGCGACAAACCTTCTCTGGGACGACACCGTTGAAGTCGACGAAAGCGGTGGTCATCCTGGGAGCACCATTAGCATGCAACATAGAAAGAAGGAGAAGAACAACACGAACATGTAGAGGAACCGGTAGGCTAGTCGCTGGGCCTCCTCCAGGTACCCATATCGCTCGAGGCCGACCCAAATCATGATTTGATGGGGTGGCCATGCGTATCTAAAAAAGGATTAGAAGAGAGAAAATGGAGGGCAAGAAAAAACCTACGGGTAGTCCCATTGTCGATTCGGCCGGTCGAGCGATATCTTACCCCGCGACTCCTCCGTCCCAGAAACCACACCTCCGAGCACCTCAAACTTCTTCAGCGACTTGGTCCTGCAGAAGCGTCAGTAAGGAAATTTTAATGAGTGTAGAAAGACGACTCACACAAGCTGCCACGCCTGCTCTTCGCTCGCACACCCCGCCCAAAGCGCCCAGAACGCCGTAACGCTCTCATACAATATCTGCGTCTCCTTCTCCGTATCATAATCGAAATACAGATTCTTGCTCTCATTCCACAAATACTTATCAATGATCCCCCTCCTCCACTCCGCCCGCACGAACCACTCCTGGCTCGTCTGCGCCCGTGCCTTGCTCCGCTCGCGCGTGCTCATCGGCCGCGCATACGACTCGACCGAGGGCGGGAACGGCGCGAGCGCAAAGTCCTCCTCCAGCTCAAGCTCGTCGTCAAACACCTCCCGAATCGCCGTCCCAATGTCCATCTCGTACTTGTACAGCAGCGCTTGCAAGTCGATCGTCCCCAGGTTCGCGCACCGCTTCTCGAAGCGGTACGTGGTGTCGTGCCCGCTCTCCCGCACGGCGCGGTCGTGCAGGAAGTACTCGTCCAGCGCGGGCTCTTTGAGCAGCCCGTCGTTGTACTTTTCGCTAAACTCGAGCACGGAGAGCCCGTGCTTGAGCGCAAACGGCTCGAGGATGTGGGTGAAATGAGTGGCCTCCGTCTCGGGCGGAATGCCCAAACCGTCGGGGCGGTAGCGCGAGAGGCCCGTCTTGGGGTCCATACGGGGTTCGGCGACCCAGATGGTGTGGTACTCCTTTATCGCCGCTTGAATGGCGCGTTTCAGCCAGGCGCGGTTCGCGACGAGATCCGAGCGGTCGAGCTGGTTGTAGATCTGCAGTGCCATGTCGGTGAGGAACGGCGGCTGCGTGCGGCAAAGGTAGTAGGACCGTGACCCGTTGAGGATCTTGCCATAGTGCTTGATCTCAAAGATGAAGTGGTCGACCATGCCCTGCGCCATCGACACCTGGCCGTCGACCAGCAGGCCGAGCGTGATGAAGTACGAGTCCCAGTTGTAGAGCTGCGCGGCGGCCGTTAGCGAGTTGTTCAAGTAGCCCATCGCGCACATACCTCGTTGAAACGCGCGCCCGGAACAATGAAAGGTATCCCCTTTAATGTCCCGTCCACCTCCTTCATCGCGAGCGCCAAGATGCCCGGTTTCGAGTTCAAGCTTTTCACAAACGCGGGGTCGTCCGGGTTCTCGGGCAGAACCTGCACGTCTAAATTCATGTGCGGCTTCTCCCTCGCGACCTGCCTGTAATATTCCGCCATGGCCGGCTCCCCGTGGGGCACGTAGATGCGGGGGTTAACTCGGCCGGTGCGGTTCTTCGGGTCCGCGGTAATAATCTCGAGGCCGTCGCCGTCGATCCTGCGGGTGAGTGAGTGCCAGAACGAGTTCTTGATCATTCGCGATAGTCGGTCGACGGGGTTCTCGGTGAGGCGGGCCTCGTCGAGCACGATGCGTTTCCGATTGTGGTCACGGGCGAGGGCGAGCTCTTGGAGGAGGTTGGAGAGCATGTACGTGCCTCGGATGTCGAAGGTCTTGAACCCATTGCTTGTTGCAGTCCCTAGCGCCATCATCTTGGGGCCCGCGTCTGTCACACTTATCTGGAAGTCGCCGTCGGTGTCTTCCTGCTCTAAAACGACGCGAATAGTCTCCTCGACGTCAATAAGGAATCGGCGAGGCGCGGAGCTCTTCTCGTCGTGGGACATGCGCCTCTTGCGAAGATGTGAGTCCTCCTGGAACGCAGGGGCTTTTTTGGGGTTGTATCCGTGAAGATGGGACTGTAAAGAAGATATTGGAGTCATTACAAGGTCAAAATCGGTGCACAAAGAATACCAACATGGCTATAAGTGCGAGATCGCGTGTACGACTCCCCGCCGCCATAGTAAGTAGCTGCATCGACGTGGGCGCCACCTAGGGCTTCGTCGGGCACGAACGAGACACCAGAAGGGTGATTAACAGCCGGGGCCATTTTTTGAGTGGTGGTGGTGTGAAAGAGAGAATATTTGGGCTGATGTCGGCGTTTATTACCTTTTTCGGCCGAAACAGTTTGTACCTTCCCAGCTACATATGGCGCACAGAATGGACGCAATCAACAGCGACCTGACCCTGAGTCGACTCAGAACTGGAATATCTCCAAGGAGCTGCTGCACCTGTCGTTTTCGATGTTTAAATACCAGCTTTCCAAGTCCCGCGGTTCCTCTGCTGGTGTAACTTGGGCTTGGGGTACTTCGTATAGAAAGGCTACTTGGCTTTGAAAGCGTCATCGGCCCCGGCTAGTTGGACGAACTCTGGATCTAATCTCCGCTTTACAGGACATTATTTGTGTCTGTTTCACGTCGAACGGAGAAGGCTTGTATTTACCTCTCCAAGCCCGTTGTGCACCATCTGTCTTCTGAGGCACAGTCAACTGGCTTTGCTTAGGCTTAGGATCGAAGTGTACTGCCTTGAATCGCGAGGCGGGCAATTATTCAAGCTGAAATCAGGGACGCAGCGATGAGGACCTGTCTGGCTCGTCCTTTCGACCGTTTTTTACCAATTCTAGGCTGCTTGCACACGGCCGGCGAGGAGCTTATCTCGAAAGACCTAGGCCATCCAACAGGAAAATCACCGGAGACACGATTATCCAACTACACGCCAGACAGGCTTCTTACTGGTTTTTGGAGTCCACCCCACAACGTTACTCGAGTGCCTTGCAGCTCCCGCCCTTAATTCATACAAATGAAATGAAGAAAATTGACCTACACCGAATCCGAGCTTCGTCCGTTTCATTCCACATTTAATCTCACAAATGTCCGCAGTAAGGGGTGTTTCATTCGAGCTCTCCAGCGAGCTAAATCCTCCCTAAATCCTTCTTACTTATGTTCTCAATATTGTCTACATTCGAGGTCCCAATGGGGAATCCAGCTATCAAATCGAACTTGCAGATCTCGACGTTTGTTGAATCAGAATGCAGATCTCGACGTTTGACGGGCGCAATCGGGCCGCATCTCCGATGTTCAACAAGTTTGCAACCATAACCGAACCATTACCTCTAGATCTAATTCTTTTTCGAAGTTCAATGGGAAAACTGCGTATCATGGACAATACCCTCGCCCTTGGAGAATGTTGGCAAATCAATTTAGTACAAAAAGTACGAAGGCTGGAATGAAAACATGATAATATCCGAACAACTTTCGTCACCGTGCGCATTGGGTTGAAAAAAATATCTCTGAAGACGATAGTGAGTCAGCGACGAGCCTTGTTGGTGAACAGAAATTACTTACCGATGCTGGGAAGATAGCGACAGGCTGAACGAGAAACAGTATTCCAGGTGGCGCATGGGAATTGAGGTGTAAGAATGATGTTGTGAAGTTGTGGGTTTGGAGCATTAGCGAGAATAAGATGGAGGTATCCGGTTTTGTCACCGACTGCTGACCTTGCTGTTCCCCAAAGCCTTTACCGGGCTTGGCTGGCGCGCGCGGAGGAGGTTGTGTGAACTTTCCCAGGGAAACTCCTTCGTTCTTTCTACTCGTCTCTCCGTTGTTGTTTTGCATAACAAATGTGGGAACTTGAAGAGGGATGTGCTTTAGTGAGATGTCGCTGGTAGGAGAGTGCGTGTATGGAATGAAGAAATGGTGTATCCATCGACCAGCCTTTGTAGGATTTGAGCAGGCCCCGAGGCAGGTGGCTCAAGGTGGCGAGTGCTGTGGTCTCGAGAATTATGCGCCCACGGTTTTTGTCGAGTCATTACGATAAAAGCGCAACATCTACTTTGTGGTCCAAATGACTCGTAACGAGAGGTTGTAAACGTGGATTGAAAACAAGGTTCTATATCATAATGCTAATGCAGATTGACGAACTGAAGCCCTGAAGAAGCTTATCTTCCCTCGATTACCTAATTGACAAGTAGGAACCCAAATACGTGTGATGATGCGATGATGACGTCGTGTGATCTTTTTTTGACACTCTCTGTGGTCCCTCGCTGTCGGGTTTCGCTGGGCTAGCAGCAATGAAGAAGGAGTCGCTTCTCCCCGTCCATCGGCCAGAGAGGCACCTTGCATTCAACTCTAGGGTTGACCGAGCCCCGAGTACCCCCAACCGCTTGCCTCTCGGTGAGTCCCACACAGTTTCGGAACAGATTTTTTTTCTAACTTTCAAACACTCTTGTCTTGCCTAGTTGGGCGCCTCAAAGATAGTGCAGTTGGAGATTATATTTACAAGCTATGGCGGATCTGCACGACGAGCCTCGAGGGTTCGCTCTCCGAGACGTTCAAGCTCGTCAGCAGTGACGACAGCGACGATGCGCGAACGTCCGCAAGCGGGATGAGCAAGGTTGCGGCCAAGGTCGGGGAAGACGAATCGTTTTTGGATGCCGTCGTGGTCGACAACGACGGCCACGTAGAAGACAGGCCAGGGCTGCATCAGTCCGATAGCTCACAGCGCTCCGGTCAAGGCGGCAGTAATAGCACGGGGCTCGGAATGCACCGAACGGACCCCCACTATGCGGGTGATGACCGGCACTACCAAGGCGGCCTCAAGTCGTGGCTCTTGTGTGCGCGAATCTCTCAAGCCACCTGGTGCGTACTCACAGTTATTTCCTAGATCGGGGCTGGCCAGAAGTTGTCGACTTCTTTGAGCCGAGACTTCCAGAACACGAGGAAGAATTCCAAAAACAAAGCTGGCATTCTGTCAAGCTCATTGCCTTGTGAGTTTGTTGCATATCCAACTTGGTCACATCTGACGCTTTCCATTGTAGTTCTGCTTCACTATGTACACGTCCGTGTCGTGTAAATGTCAAACCCTCTAACATCAGTCACTAGTCATCGTTTTAAACTGGGTACTTTATCTCATCCTCAACAACGAGAGCAACAAAGCAAGTGCTTATGGCCGAGTGCGTTTATTCCAATCTCTATGAACATCAACCGACCTTCCAACAGTATATTTACGTTAGTATCCCTTATCATTCAAGACTCTCCTCCTGATTTTCTGCAGTGGGTCGGCTTCTCGATCGTCACGGTCCCCGTCCCATTTATGATCGCGCTCGATATGCCGCGAAAGTACCCAATTACCTTCCAGATCCTCTTTTGCATATCGGTATGGTATTGTGCGTTTGCAGAGCTCATTCAGATGAGGGTGTGCCACTTCTTCATCCCAGCTCTGAAGTACCAGTGCGCCAGAAAGGTCTGTCCCTCTTGTCAGGAGTCGACCGTGTCCCTCACCCCACCTCTCGTAGGACTTTTTGGCAGCGAGTGAGTACTGGAAAGCTTCCTCTCTCTCAACTTCTTACGACGGAATCCCAGTGTATTACGCCACCGCCTACCCGGCGCTAATGATGTTCATCGTCTCCAAGCGTCTGTACAACTTCATCGCGCAGCTTATCTACTTTATTCTCCTCATCGTCTTGATTATTCCTGTGCAAGGCATTTATGCGCGAAATGTCGTTTCTTTCGTGCGTTTTTTCTTCTTTCACGGCGCCTACTGCCTCATACTTGAACTAGGCCGTGTTCTCGATCTTTATCCAAGGCTTGCATTATACCATGGAAAACGTGAGTCTATCGGTTGATACTCCGCGGTGACTGGGCTGACTGGAGCAGGCCAGACGCAAAATGTTCCTCCTTGCACTGCAGCTCAAGCAAGCGTACCGGGCGAAGCATAAAGCAAGACTAGCGGAATCTAAAGCCAGCTTCACTAAGCGAAGGTCAGTATCTTTGGCGACCCCGCCACCTTTCGACTCAGCGGTCCCAGATTTGCCAATTATATCTTCCACGAAGTCCGGGTGCCTCTGAACAACGCCGGTATGTTTTAATTCGCCGTCTTTGTTCTCGTCCCGGCTCACAGTATCCAGTGCTCGCTTTCCAGCTCCTTCAATCCGGGAACGCGTTCAAGGAGGATTACGCCAAGAGCACAGAGATTTACGCACTAGAGCAGGGTCTGAAGATGATGAAGACGGTTAGTAGGGTTTCTCTCCTCCGACGACGCGACAACTTACCGGGGTCCCTCAGGTTTTGAATGACGTCTTGGACTTTGAGAGTATGTCGTTTTGCCAGACTTCTAGATTCCCTGCCCTCACACTTTCGCCTCAGAAATGGACTCGGGCCACTTCGAGACCGTTCCGAGAGTACGTATGCCACGCTCTTGTCGACTTGTGCAGCTAACCAGCTAAACTACAGCCGTTCCCTCTGCACCACTCGATCCGCGCCATCCTTGATCAAGTCGAGGTACAGACGGGTGCACGGCAGCTCACCTTGGACCGCGCGTTGGATGAGCGAATCGATGCTATTCCAATCGGCGAAGACCCGAGTAGATCGCCGGAGCCCGAAGGGCTGTGGGTCCTCGGCAGTGAGCTGCGTCTGCAACAGGTGCTCACGAACCTCGCAACCAACGCCGTGAAGTACACCCCGGAAGGCGGCGGGCGCTCGATCCGCATATCGACAGAGTTCCTGGGGATATCGACGCGGGACGAGTTGCCGGGGAACCCTCCCGATATCGAGCAGGAGCAGGAGCAGGAGCCGGAGGCGAATCATAAACATTCCACGGAGAAGACGACGGACCTTACGCGCGTTGGGGTGGTGTCGGAGCCACGGCATAATGGGAGCAGCGGTTCTGGGCCGTCCCTGGTGCGCAATGGTAGTGCGGCCGCGCAAACGCAGTGCCTCAACTTCCGTTTGGTGGTCCACGATTCCGGCCCTGGGATAAAACCCTCTGACCTCGTCGAGGACAGGCTTTTCCAGCCTTTCGTTCAGGTCTGTCGCGCTCATGATTTCTTCCCCACTTCGTCCCTCTAAATCGCCTTTGTAGACGACCGTTGGGCAGTCGAGTGGATCAGGTGAGCCACCTTCCTCCGCCTGTGTTTTCTCTCGCGGCCTCTAACTAATATCTAGGTACCGGTCTTGGATTGGCTATCGTTAAGCAAATTGTCAGGTTAAGCGGCGGACGGCTGGTGCGTCTCCATGTTGTTCTGAGAGGCCTGACCTGACATCAGTTAGGGTGTCACATCACGACGAGGCGAAGGGTCCAAGTTCTGGATAGAGCTTTCGTGAGTCACGCTGCCGCCGCCCGTCTACCACACCCTGAAAGCGGTTTCTTATCGTAGCTATCCCATCGCCTCCGTCGCCGAAATACAGGCTTCAAGGGACGCCAATGCCCTCGTCTCGACGCGACCTCAGTACGCGCAGCGCACCAAGGGGGACTCTGGCTTCATGCCTGGGCCGCTGATACCGTCCACACCATCAGCGACTTCAGGGGGGGCTACTGCAGCCACTGCAGAGTCTCCGCTCCAACCGCCGGAGCAGCGGGTGTCGATGCCGCCACGGTATGAGAGCAACCCGGATGTGACCCCAGAGTCGCCTCCGATACCCCAAGCGACACCGTTAACGCCACTGGGCTCAGTCGTCTCTTCGACTGATCCACTACTGGTCCTGGTGGTGGACGACGACGCGGTCACCCGCGTGCTGTCTTCAAAGCAAGTCCCTTCTGTTCCTTCCTCGCTGTTGGCTTACTTATGTCGCTGCTAGACTGTTAACGAAGCTCGGCTGTGTGGTACATACCGCCAAGGACGGGCGGGAATGTGTAGATATGGTTTTGGGTGCGGAGCCGAATACTTATGACCTGATCTGCCTCGACAACTTCATGCCCGTGATGACGGGCGAGGAAGCGGTGAAGGAGATCAGGTCGCACGATAGAGACGACTTTGTCGTTGGGTGCACGGGTTCGTCGCTTGCCGCCTCATTGCTCCTCCGGTCTGCCCCTAACTTGATTCACTCCAGGTAACGCCTTGACGGAGGACCAGGACAGTTATCGAGAAGCAGGGGCGGACGAGGTTATGGTTAAACCTGTTATGATCCAGTGCGTGGTCTTTGTCTTTGAGTGTGGTATTGAAATTAAATCCTTCCATTGCAGCGACTTTAAACGACTAATACAGCTTGCGCATCAACGACGCCTCAAACGACGGTCTCGAGCCCCGTCATGATACCCGTCGTTGGTGGGCCAACTGCGAGCTCACCGTACAGGACTGCCGCTCTCTTCCTAACCCCACTAAAACGTTCGCTGCATCTGACAATCTTTCGGTATCTAATCACATTATACATTATACATCAGGGCTTGAGTGGTTTTTTTTTATGTACAATTAGTAGCGCAGTGACATCGAGGTAGCATACACGGATCGATTCATTGGTCTTTTTTTCACTCTCTGCCCCTATTCCAATGGCATCAAAGACAAAGGCGCCAATCAATCGCGTCTCTGAACGACCTCCGTCCTGCTCTTTCACCGATCTCCCTATGCCAGCCCCGACGACCAAGCCCAGATCCAGTGTCAGGAAACTACATGAAAAGGTGCGTTGCGTTGTCTCTTTACCTTTTCATTTTTTGTGAATTTTTCGATGACTGCCCAGCACACGAGATTGAACCCAACTTTTGCCGACTCTGAGCTTATTTCGACGCCGAAGATCTCCCGCTAACAGGATCCCGCTTGTATGACCTGCTCTGTGTCCTCGCCGAATCACACCATCCCTCTGTTCTTCCGAAAATTCATGCCAATATCCGGGAGGTCTGGCCCTCCGTTTGGCGCTACCTGGTGATTGAAAAGAACTCTCTGTGTCAACTCTGTGTGCAAGCGAAACCCCTCGTCCCAGACATAGGTGGGCTGCTCATCATAAAGTTTACTGTGCCATCGATACACGATCTTTTTTCGGTGGACGCGCTGGCCGATACGATGGAGGCTTCGGACGTTCGTGGCCTCTTTGCGCGCCTGTGGTTCTGCCTGGCCACTGATGCGAGCTGCGAAGAGTGGCCCGTCGACGTGTGCATATGCAATGCTGGGTTCACTCACTCCCGGGCCCCTACCCGATGAACCTGACCCGATCCGCGAGAAAATCATCGCCCCGTTGCGAGGTGAGGTCAACGTCGCGAAAGCGGCGATCTCTCATGTCCGGAACGCGCTGCATGGCGGGGGGTGAAACGGATATGTTTTGTTTATTACTTGACGTGCAGATTCTGGCCAGTGTCCCCACGCTGGCTTACGCGTTACTGGCGCAGAACGCCGTACATCATATTACTCGCGCAATCCTCGCATTCAATACCCTTCCCCCGATTGCGCATCAAATCGACGTCTTCGGCGTATCTCTGTCATATGTACCTCGAACATTGTCTTGACGGACAGCATTACGTGGGTGACTCACGCGCTGGATGCGGGCCTCCTCAATGTCCTCCTACGATACGAGATGATGTTATCTACCTCGAGCGACCCAAGCATCTCCGAGCACGTGGAGCTGCTCGCCGAACTCCTTCCGCGATATCTGATCTTCCTATCGGTGGTCCAGTCGGCACGCAAAGCACTAAAGAAAGCGAAAACGTCGGGAGCAGAGAACGGCATTTCTCGAAGCAGTGACATTTGGGCCACTTGGGAGTCTCTTGTGCAAAAACGCGTCACTTTAGCAGGCAAGCTAGCGCGACAGAAAAATGTTTGCAATAGGGTGAGAACATGAATTTTGTGGAGCTTCCAAAAATTGTTGACAAACCCTTTCGTAATGCGGCCAAGCTGAGCCCAAACGACGAGCTTTCCGCCGGTGTTCAGGATGCACGGACGTGTATCAATATTTGTCTGATCGTCAACGACGTGACTGGGGCACCCAGCATCGCCAGGACTGCAAGAAGATCCAACGAAACGGGCGAGGTATATTGCATAATTTAACCCTTGATATGAAGGCTGAACACGTCTGCAGCCGGACGGATCATCAACTCGTCCGAGTTGGATTACGCCTTTGTTCCTACATTCGTCAGACAGGACTTTGAAGAACTTGGTGTCAGCGACTTGTGCCGTAACGCCTGGAACAAAAATCCTCCTGAAAAACCAACACTCTTCCTCAACTACGCAGTCTATCCGCTAGAGGTCGAGACTTACAAAGAATGCTATGATGTCGAGACCCAACACGGCGCGAACTCGTCTGCATCCACGTCAGGTTACCAAACGAAGAAGATGCGTGGTTTGATTAGCGTTCTCCACTGGGTTGGTAATAGCACAGGAGGAACCTGAGCTTGAACGCGAGCAGGATTGGTTCGACGACGACTCAATTGATACAGAGTCACAGACTCGGAATCTGAATGGGAAACCGAGGACGACGAAGAGGAAGCTGGAACCTAAATTACATGGTTGAAATTTTGGCTTTATTTGCATGTCTTCCAACCCTGAATGGGTATGCACACGGGGCGGGTATTCACCTTTCAAAGATCAACACCGGAGTGACAGCAGTAATCCTAGGTCGTGGTCAATTCTCCGAAATCAACAAGACCCTTGCCAATGATTCCCAACACACGCGCAGCGCGCTTGCTCTCGCAATTCTATGACATCCAATCTTCCTACCCATGCGGCTTTCCAGCAGCAAAAGCCAACAAGGAACCTGGAACTCCAGTATATTGTAACCTTGACATCGCGCGCAACAGCACAGTGGTCATCCTGGCAGCGGGATCATTCGACATCGAAAAAAAAATCGTGAGGAACTGAGAAATTCTGTAAGACTTCCTCGCAGGACTCTAAAACTCCCCACGAGCGGCCCTTCAGTGATGTTTGGGTTCGTTTATCATTGAAACCGTTCAACGGTTTGACGGCAGTTCAACTGTGCGTTCCCACAGTCACGTGCAGCGAAAACTTTGCTTTTGACCACAGCTCAACCACCTTGGTCAATGCCAGCCCCCACGTCCCCTGATCTTAAGGCCCAAGGAAACGCGCTCTTTAGCGCCAAAAACTATAAAGAGGCCGAAAAAAAATACACCGGAGCCATCGAGGCCGGCGATGAAGTCGCTGACCCCAAAGGTTTGGCAATTCTGTACGCGAACCGCGCCGCATGCAGACTCTCTTTGAAACGGTTCGTGTATTCATGAACGTAGAAAGATTCGTTTTATTCGGCAAATAGATATGTGGATACCGAACGCGATTCCACAAAGGTTCGGTGCCACTCGCGTTGGCATCTGGTAGGTACCGATATCTGACCTCGGTGCACAGGCTACGGTTCTGGATCCGACTTACGCGAAGGCCTTCGCTAGGCTCGCCACTGCGCAAGATGTTGGTTTTGTCAATCTTCTTATGTTCTGTCTGATCTCGTTCGAATCAGGCCCAAGGTAAATACGACAAGAGCAAGGAGAGCTGGCAGCACGCGTTGGACGTGCTACCCAAAACAGATCTCAAGCCAGCAGAGCAGGTCCAAAAATCGCAGTATGAGGTTGGTCTGTCGAACGCGACCGCTGCCTTGATCAAAGCACAGACTACTGTGGTTGACCGCACTGATCCCCATACTGGCCCGGTTGTTATACAAGGCGGCCAAGGGCGCATGCCTTGGGATATTGCTGCAACCATCGTTCCTCGTCTGCGAATGGAAGTTGCAAACAACCTAAACCTCCTCGCTAGCAGCGTATGTTCACCAACCGTCCCACGGCTTCTGCGTACACTTAACTTATTTAGGCCTGGGTCATTCACCATGCTTACGAGGTCTACACGCTTACCTTCTACGCCCCAACCATTGACAATTTTTCAGGAGTTCGCCAGAGGTCTCAAAGAAATGAAGGACTTGAAACCGCTGGGCAACCTAATGCAAGGAACTCTGGGTGTGAGTTACGCCGTCGTTATATCGGAATTTCTCCTTGATTTTTGTGCTCAGGCAATAGACTCCTTATCGAACGGCTTAATGCGCGATCTGCGGGTGTTCCATATAACCGACCATGGGTTCGTTAGCAGGTACAATAAGCAAAGTTGGTCTCGTCCACTTGCTCGAGGTTCCTTACTCAAGCATTCTCAGTTATCTTTGAAGCCCAGGCACGCAGGGCCTGGACCGAAGGCGGGCCCGAGCTGGTCATTCGAGAGGCCCTTGCCCGACAGCGCAAGGAAGGGTGGAGCAGTACTCGTCCGGCGGTGGCGCTCACTGTCCGGTAATTGATTCATTTTTTGCCCTTCTTGTTCAAGTGATAACATTGTTTCTAGCGCTTGGATCATGCGCGCGACGTTTGAAAGCGGCTTGCGTCGGAACCATCACGTTGCTGCAGAATTGTACAAAAATGCTCTCGACGTCCTTCATAAGCTCAAAGAGCACTGGATTCTCGAGTCCAGAGAGAACCGCGGTACGGTCTTTGAGCAAAGTTTCATCTTCGGCGTCAAACATCTCTATATCGATGCGCTCATGCATGTATGCCGTAAATTGCATCCCAGGCTTCGTGTACTCACCTCTCTTGCATCAGACGTACGACCGATCGAACCCATCTACGGAGCTGCTGGAAGATCTTCTGCGAGAATCAGACCTCCTTATTAGAGAGGTTGATCAGGAGCTTGAGCACCCTTCACAGAATGAGGTCGACCCCGGCTTCGTTAGTTCGTTCTACCTATATCCTCGTGGGCAGGCCTACACGTTAGTTGTCTGTTTTGACTCTCTTTCGAGGCTCAGCGGTCATATACAGCATGAAAGGATTTTATTATGCCCAAATGGCGAAGAGAGAAGGGAATGACTCTTTAATCTTCTTCCACAAGGCGGCCAGAGAGTATCTCAAGGCGACTGAATCCTTCCCAATCGACGACGAGAACCACCCTTGTGCTTAAGCAGTCCTCTTTTGCGCATGCTCGCCCCGACTCATCCCCTTTTGCAGACTTTCTGAATGTTGCTCTCGAACTCATGTCGCAAGCTCACACGTTTCCCATCCGCGAAATACTCGATGTCATGAAGCGCATCCGACTCTCCATCCCGAAGGCCAAGGAGATCTGGCAACGCTCTGCCTTGAGCTCCGAAGGTCTTTGGACCATGCTTGAGAGAGTCGCAAGTGATGAGCAGGAACTGCGCAACCAGGTTGCCGAGGGGAAAGTCAACATGGACTCGACCGCTGGCTGTGAGCCGATCTAGCTGGTATAATTGCATACACTTCTTGGAATAATTGAGTACTGTACATAAATAATTCTCAATCGGTTGAATGCTGCGTCGATTGGCTGAACTTTCGCAAGTTTAACATCAATCTTAGTCGTAGATACACACCTAGGTGAGCAAACCGAAACTGTGACTCGGCTCAAGGTGGTTGCCAACGGAGAGCGCATGTACTACGGCAAAATTGAGGCGAAAAATGGGAGCGCTTGAAGGAAGGGCGGACGCTGGGCGGAAGTAGACCTCAGATCTTGACATCAAAAGAGAAAATTGGTGAAATTCTGTAGCACACTCCACAATTTCAACTGCGTTAAGCGGCCCCGTCGGCACTGGTTGCCGACGTCTGACGACCTGCCTGCGCCGATCATGGGAAACATAGCCTGCCGACGCCAGATTGGCACGGACGATCCGGTGCCGATTGTGTGCCGACGGCCGTCCGCGGGGGAACTCAGCCGACGTCAACATTGCGTCAATATCATCAGTCATGTCTTCCAGATGTCTGCCAGCCGGCTGAGGGCACGTCACGGCAAAAGTACGTTCGTGTAGGTTACTTCGGATACTGTGTCGTTATGCAGCAAACGGCGGATCATGCCACATATACACTGTCCTTCTGCACGCCTTTCCTTCTATCCACATTTTTTCTCTCGAGCCACTCTCATCTTCGAGCTCTGTACAAATCAACATGGGCGACCTCGCAGCATTGCGCGACGAACTCGCGCAGAACACCCATTTTCTCGCTAACGCGAACATCCCCTCGACTCTCACTTGGAAGAAAATAGGCTCCGACAACGTCCTTGTCTCGACAGAGGCTGCGGCCAAGTACGACAATGCCGTCCAGCCTACGACCGACAACGAGGAAACACCGACCGAGGTACCAGAGCTGGACCCTGCTCTGTTGTCGATGGTCGCAAAGGTTGCCACCAGTGACTTTTGGCTCACTCCATGCGGCCACTGGAAAGGCCCAACCAGTTTTACACCCACCTTTGCGGACTTGAAGCTTAACTGCCGACTGGTCGCTCACGAAGACTCAGTCTTCAAAGGGGATTTTAAAAAGGTATTGGATAACGTATCGGCTTTGATGGCCAAGGCGGCGACCAGTGGCCACTCGCGGCAGGGAATTTTTGACCCTAAAGAACAGCCCAAGACAAGCCTGAAAGTTCGCCATGTAGTTTTCGCGGTATGTACAAGATTTTGTTCACTGACTGAAGAATTTATTGACAAGTCTCCAGGAAAAGGCACCGGGGGACGACGATGGTGAATGCTGCAGTGCTTTTCAGAAATATGAATCTAGGCTAACGTGTCGACAGGTGGTTATGACTTGCGTGATTGGCCAGTCAAGAGCCCAGCCGCGCGGGAGGCGTTGGTGGCGATGGAGGATACCCACCGCGTCTACGCCCTCCCTGCGTACGACATCAACGGCAACCTCATCCCCCCCTCTCAGTACGGGACGCTAATGGGGGCTGTCGTACGCGCCACTATCAGCCTCAGTCACTGGAACATCGCGAGGGAGGCCCGCGATTCGTACGTCGCGGACATTGTCTCATTGCGTGTATTGGTCCCCGCCGCTCCGATCGCCAGCACATCCAGTCCCCGCAAAAGAAAGGCGGTCGAGACGACAGATCCGGGAGCGAGCCCCATGAAGAAAGCCCGGAATTGAGGTGAGAATTGATTTAGATGCGAGGATGTGAGCTGACGAAGAATAGGAACGTCGACTCGCACGATGAATTGACGCCGTAGCGATTTCTTGGATTGAAGAGAAAGAATGATGTGTTGTGTGTGTACATGTATCAATGCGAAGCTTGAATGGCAAACAAACTCGAATTCAAACGTTGATCTTGCCATCATCTTGGAGATATATATCGAGCAAGCAAGGTCTCATCCGACGTAGTCGGAGCTTCCTAGTCAGTCATGTCTTCCAGATGTCTGCCAGCCGGCTGAGGGCACGTCAAGGTAATTTCCAGCAGGTCGGCAGTCTGCCGACACCCGGGTCTGCCGACGTCCGCCGCCGGGGGTCCGCGCAGCCTGTGGCGACGGACAGCGACGGACCCCTTCGAATAAGCCAGGGTTTCTCAATAGAATGATCCAAGTTAGCCGTCGCCCTCGTTGCAAGAACCATTGTACGGCCGACTAGAAGCCCGTCCCATCCATGCTTCTACCCGTTACTGCCATTCTGTCCGTCGTTCATTAATCTCCTGGATCCGCGTCGCGACGTCAGACGGGTGTTTCTCCGCTCCGAGTCTCATGCTCTTTCTCTTCGTTTAGCGATGCCCACAAAAATCAATCCAAAAGAATAGTTGTTGGTTCGCCGATCGTAATGAAAGTTGGAAGGAAGGAAGGAAGGAAGGAAGTGTATTAACCGCGGTGGTCCCTAAAAGGAACGTACGGGTGCTGTACCGACATACATGTGCTGCTCCGACTTCATGTATGCTACAGCCACCTACTATTCGAAATGTTGTGATAAAGATACGTAAAGTATCCGTCGCGCGAACTCAAATAGTAGACGGGAAGAAACGGTAAGTGACCAAAAACTCTACCTCTCGAAACCCGTGGGGATATGCCCGACAACCGAGGATGTGAGGTGTTGCACCTATCCTGGATAACATGTCAGTGTCAACATCGACGGAGATCTCGGTGGTAAATGTCTGGTTTTCGCAGCTTTAATGGTGCATTTATTGAGTTCAGACAACAAAGTGTTGTCTTTGTTGAAGTAAACCTCGTTGGCTCTTCGGGTCAAGGTGGTGGCGGACGATGACAAAGTGTCCCGGAGTTTTCGATCGGAGGAAGGGGGGTGAGACAACGCTCCTCGCCGCCCGAAACATCCTGAAAGGCCCAGTTTCGACACCGGACAGACGTGGCGGCTTCACACGGCGATGTGGGGGCAAAACAGTGCTCAAGCCTGGTGCCAACGTGCGCACATTCAGGGCAGTAACGTCCTGTCCGGTCGCTGCAGTCATTTTGACCCTCCGCGTATCCGTGCCCATTGACCACAGTTATATGCCAGAGTGTGTGCTGCTTGGATGGCTTAAGCCACTCCCAGAGCAATCATATCTGCCCACGAGTCATGCCAGAGCATCCCATTCACCAAGTACTGAGCAGCTGGAGAGCCTAAGACACCAGTTGAAGATAGGGGAACGACGTCGAGGTCGAAGAAAGGCCATATTGGTGTTGCCAGAGCGCGAAGGACAGTTCCAGAGTCTGCTCCCAGTAGCTGGACCATTGAGGGAGCACCGCAGGTCAACAGTGAGCAGGGAGTCCAAATCGATGGTGGCGGTTCAGAACACGTACGGGAAGGAGAGAGACAAAAAGTGCAGTCCTGGACGGATATGAATGCCAATGGAGCGGTTATTATCGTACAGTACCGCAAATTTCCCCCTGTTCCCGACATCTTCATTCCCGTCGGATCCTCATCAGGCTTGGTTTCAAGAGTGTAATACGAGCAGCGTGCCGGTTTCGGAGGAAGAAAGTTATGCTGCCAGTCGTTCGTCGGCCTGTTTTCTCTCTCGCTGTTGCATCACCAGTCGCCATCTTCATTAAAATGTCGCGCAGAACTCCAACGTAACGCATCAGCAAATCCAAGACGTCGTGGGCGGGCGCTGTTTGGGGCGTCGCTTGAAGAGACCTAATTATCCCAGTTCAGTCTAAGTGGGTTGGAATTGTTGACATCCATATTGATTTGCTCCAGTGCAAGTCAGTGCAAGTCGTGTGTCGATTTTAACCCACAGCTCCACTACGTTTTGCTACCGCTAGTGCAATACAAGGACGAAAGACAGCCTGATTCTTGCTGTCCACTCGTGGGTTTTGTGCGGGTTACTTCCCGAAACCTCCGCGGACGAAGGAACCCCATAAGAAATCCATGTCGCTGTTGCACCTTTTTGCACCTGGGAGCATATATTCAGGGGAGGCCTGCAATCTAATGAGAGAAAGGAGGGGTTGAAGCCTATTAAACGTCACAGATGTCAAAAAGTACATACATTATAATCAATTGCGATCCGCCACGCGGCGGGGAACTGGCTTAGCGCGTTCAACGTTCAACAGCAGCGCTCACCAACAAGGTGCCATGTTTGGCGGTTAGAGGCGGTTAGACGGCTGGTTAAGGTTTTCCCATCACGGGGACCTCGTGGGATGATTGGCGAAATGTTGAAAAGAAGTGTGTCGCCTGATTCAGGGGTCACTTGTTTTACCCCTTTTGATTTCCCACCTTCAACCTGCCAGTGGGGGGTCAGGTTATTTTCTCTCTCCTCTTCCATTCTACCACCATGGCTGAATTCTTCGACCGTCCAGCTCCCTTTTTCGCCTCGCGCGGGGGAACCAGTATCAAGTCCTTCAAATTTCGAGACCGAGGTACCAACTCCAGTCCGCCATCAATTGGGGGAACCTCTACGCGACGAAAAACATTTGGAATGTCCAGTCTTCTTGGGCGCCGTGCAAAAAACCAACCACCACCGCTTCTGGACGCTCTCATCATCAATGAGAAGCTCCTAGCGGTGGAACCCAGGTTCGTCCTCTCATCCCCACCAAATTTCCAAAACTATCCCTGATGCGCATCAATTTTTGCAGTGCATCTGAAAACTTGGATCCGGGGATGCGCACCAAAGACCCATCGCGACGGGTGACCGAGTGCGTTATCCCACAGCCGTTAACATTCTTACCCGCTAACCACCATGTCGATTTCGTCCAGGCTGGTCCCTGCTACAGGGGCAGGGGCCAAGGACGCGCCTGCAAAGTCCATTTTTAGGAAATTAACCACTAAATTCAACCGCAACCAACCGTCCGCGTCTCCTCCTGCTCCACATCGCAGGACCAATTCCATAGGTGTCCCTCAGGTGAACCCGAGCACTACTCTAGCTACACGGGAGGCACGAAATGCTGCTCTCCGTGAGCGCGGACTGCTGCCGCCGCTGCCTCTTAGCGTGCAGGAGGCCCAGCAGGACATGCGCATCGCCATTGTATCCTCGCCGGAACCTGGGGAACAATCAGAGCTGGAGAGGCACCCCACTGCTGCCAACCGTATCAAGGCGGAGTGGGAGGCCAAAAATCGCGAAAGGTTAACCGAATTTCGATTTGGAGGCAACTCGCCTGCGTCATCCCCAATGCAGGAGGACTTCGGTTTGGAGGCCGTCAGGGAGGTGGACACCCCCTTGCCCTCTCCGCTTCCGTCCCCGGACGCACAGGTCCCTGTATCGGACTTTGGGGAACGTGTCGATGATCCAGGAATGAAGGCACCGCGAGCGCCACCCCCAACACTCAATCTCAGCCGCGGCCAGCATCTTTCCCCGCCGCTGATGCAAGCGTGGTCCGACATGCCCCCAGATTCATCTTTACCTCCTCTCCCTGCAAGCGCCACTGAATCCAATTACTCCTCCCTCATTTCTGCATTCTCGACCACTCCTCCAGCTGACGCGGGATTCACACCCACGCCTCCCACTTTCCTTCCCCTACCACCTACACCTTCCCTGCCCAACGCGGCAATTCAAACTCCAGCTTCGGGCGACGTGACCCCAAAAACCCCCGGCTCGCCTACGACGGACGGCTCGCACGCCCAGCCTTCCCGTTCACCATCCATCCCACGCCTCGATCCTTCCGAGTCCGAATCGAGCCTGGGCGTCCCGTCCCTGATGCAAGACTCAGAGTCCGTCACCACGTCCGAGTCATTTGCAAGCTTTGGGCGCATGCGGAACGTCCCGCTCGCAACCAAAGTGCGGAATAGCACAATCGAGCCTCAGGGGCACCATGCCATCTCGGTCATCGTCGAGAGCCCTGGCGAGGAGCGCGACGCGTTTATCGCTGGCCCCGTAGGCGAAGATGACGACAACCTAACCCAGGTTGCGGGCAAGACGCCGCAAGTCAGCGAGGATATCCTCCTGGCTCAGGCTCCGCCGCGGCGGGCGACGGAGCCCGCCACAGAGGCGCTTGCCGATGCGGACCGCCGAAAATCGATCAATGTCTTCAAGCGCGGGAAAGGCGAGGGGCTATCGACGATGATGAGTATCCGGCGGACCATGGGCCTGGGCCGCGCGAAGTCCTCCGCTGGCCATTCAGCAAAAGTCAATGTGGCGAAGCTACCGCCATCGCCGACGCTGTCCGCTTCGTTTGCGTCGCAGCAGCAGAATGCGCAGGCGCGGGGGCGTCTTCCGCCGTCGACGTCCACACAGCGTCGGCTCAGCGTCAGCCCGACGATGCATAACCAGGGGAGCATCCTGCACGAGATGAGCAAGATCGAGAACGAGGAGTCGCGGCGAATGACAGAGGTCGCTTTTATGTGAGGTGGAGGCACGGCTGACGCCTTCTGTTTCCCCGTTTCCCTCTTGTACACTTTCTCGCCACGATTCAACGATACGCTCTCTTTTTTCCTTCGTCTAGGGTCTGTTCGTCCAGTCAATGTATATCTATCGTCATCTCTCCATTCATCATCATACTACTAGCCCACACATCTTGCTTGTCGGATACCTAATTTGCGGAAATACCATACCCTTTCTCGGAGGATTCTATTGATGGCGCATCGAGCTGAGGCCCGACGGCGCGCATTACATCATGCGATCTCCATATGTCTTCCGCTACTCTCACATCCGCTGATCTGAAAGGACAAGGAAATGCGCTCTTCGCGGCAAAAAACTTTGCAGAGGCGGAAATAAAGTACACCAAGGCTATCGCGGCCACAGATGAGGCCGCTGACCCCAAGGGATTGGCAGTATTGTACTCGAATCGCGCCGCATGTCGGCTCTCCTTAAAGCGGCCTGCGTTCGTAGCTGCTTGAAGCTTTTGGTCTCTCAATTTATGTCATTACAGACTCATGGACGCCGAACGCGATGCTACAAAGGTTAGTCGACTCTGATCCAGAGAGCCTGTGGCTTAACTTCAGAGCGCAGGCAACAGAGTTGGACCCAACTTACGCGAAGGCGTTTGCTAGGTTAGCCTCGGCGCGTGAAGTTCGTCTCGCAGATGTGAACGCTGCAAATCCTCATTTTTTCGAATCAGCGGTTGGGTGACTATCCGGAGAGTAAGAAGAGCTGGCAGCGCGCTTTGGACGTGCTCCCCACAACCAACCCCACCACGGTGGAGCAGATCCAGAGGCTACAGTATGAAGGAAGTCTCAAGGCCACCACAGCGACGATGTACAAGTTGGAGAGCAGGGTCTTTCGCGGCGACAACGATGCAGGCTGGAGCCAGATTCCTCCGCCGTGGGAACTCGCAGCCAATGTTATTCGTCGTATGAGAAGTGAAAACCCCCAGAACCTCACTCCTACGCAGCGCTTGAGTAGCGTATGTTTTCTCTTTTTTTTTTTGTGAACCTTTCAACTTTGCATTTAACTATTTCCGTAGGCGTGGATCATTCACTATGCGCACAAGGTTCGTTTGTAACCTCTCGCTGGTTCACAACTCAACGTTTCCAGGATTTCATTAAGGGCGTTGATAGCATGGCTCAAAATCGATCGCAAAATCGATCCACGGTAACTAATTTGGTGCGGTCGCCCCCCCCCCCCCCCAACAGCTACAGTCAGATTACAATATTTTCCAGGCCATCTCGAATCTCACAAATGGCATCATGCGCGATTGTCGCGTTATACAGCTTCACGGCGATTTACTAACCGACTACAATAAGCAAAGTCTGTGTCGTTCACGTCTTTGGCTTCACGAATGACTTATTTGCTTGTTTTCTTTTGAGTGGGCATCGAGGCCCATATCTATCGAGCATGGACGTACGGCGGACCTGAGTTGGTCATCCGAGAAGCCCTAGCACGGCAGCGCGATGAGGGCTGGGATGCTGTTCGTCCGGCTATCTCAGTTACCATCCGGTAAGCAACAGGCATTTACTTTGTTCGCCTCGATATCGATTTTTATTTAGTGTCTGGATCATGAAGGCCTTCATGAGTTCTGGTCTAAACGAACAACATGAGATTGCCGTTGAATTCTACAAGAATTGTCTACAGGTCCTTCGTGAGCTTGGAGAGCATTGGCGTCTGGAGTCCCAAACGGACTGCGGCGTTGTGTTCCAAGATTCGTTCATCTTCGGCGTCAGCAATATGTATCTCGATGCTATCATGAAGGTCTGTCCCGCTGATATTCACTCTTCGCAACCTCCCTCACGAATTAGGCCGCCGACTCGGACCCTTCTACAGAACTCCTTGAACTGCTTCGGGAAGAATCCAACCTCCTTATTCACAGAGTTGATGCAGTCCTTAACCACCCGTCTACTCTTCCCGAACGATGTGCGGATCTTGGCATGTATAGTTCCTTCTACGTATATCCAAGGGGCTACGCATATGCGTGCGTGATCACTCTATTTGCTCTGTAATGACTTACGTGCCTGAATAGTATGCAAGGCTTTTACTACAAGAAAATGTCAACCAGGACCGGGAACTACCGGGAAGAATTCTCCCGCAAATCAGCTTTAGCATACTTGATTGCGGTCCAGTGCTTCCCGGAAGATGATGAGATTCACCCTTGTACGGGCTCTCGTTCTCGCGTATAGTTATTAGGGTTAATGTCTTTTCCAGGGTTTTTAAAGGTTGCTCTCGAAAACATGTTGAATGCCGGTTCGTTCTCTGTTCGCGAATCGCTGGACGTGATGACGCGAATCAGGACGTCCGTCCCGAGAGCAAAGGAAATATGGGCCCGCTCTTCGCTGGGTACCAATATCTGGACCGAGTTTGAGACTGTCACGAAAGAGGAGCGGAAGCTGCGCGCTCGAGTTGCACAGGGCAAATACACAATGGATGTGTGTATCAGGCCTCAGGACATAGCGTTGTAGTTTTTCCTCGTCCGTATGATTAGTAGGCCGTCCTCGTTTTGTCCTTCCTTTGTAACCGTTTAAGTTGAACATAGCACCGGATGCTGGCGGCCCGTTTCCTCGGCCATCGGGGTCGGTGATCGTCGGCAATCATGCGTAAAGTGCGGCCGCGGTGACGCATTTGAAAGAAACGCCCGCTCGATGTTCGCTACATACCACCGACCAGAAAGAGGTTTTCTTCCGTGCATTTTTTTCCCGCTCTCTAGATGACCATCTCTGGCGACCTGAAGAGTCTTGGAAACGCGTTCTTTGGTGCCAAAGACTACGTGGAAGCAGAAAAGCATTACACACGAGCTATCGAAGCCAGCGGCAATGAGGATGGCCCAAAAGGCCCGGGGTTGGCGGTGCTCTATGCGAATCGCGCTGCATGTCTACTCTGTCTGAAAAGGTGCCTATCGCGCCGAGCCAACTGCAGCGTCTTTTATATGGATTGTCAGGTACATGGACGCTGAACGCGATGCCACAAAGGTTGGTCGCAGTGTCAGTATTATTTCGAGCGATCTTATTTCTTGGAATAGGCCACGAAGCTGGATCCAACTTACGCAAAGGGGTTTGCGAGGTTGGCCACAGCGCAAGATGTTGGTTCGGAACCTTTGAAGTGATTAGTTCTGAATCGTCTTATTAGTGTCTGGGAAACTATACGACGAGCAGTCAGAACTGGCGACGGGCCTTGGACGCGCTTCCTGAGGCCAATCTTGGGGCTGCGGAACAAAACCAGAAGACTCAATATGAGGCGGGTCTAATGACCACCAACGCAACTCTTGTCAAACTAGGACTTGGCGGAGGATCCGGCCTACGACATGAAGCTCGTTCGCCGTGGGATCGCGCAGCCGTTATTATTGCTCGCCTGAGAATTCAAAGATCAAGGAACTCGCCCCCTATCTTCAGTAGCGTGAGGTCCTCTCACATCGACGATAGATTCCACACGCATTAATCCTTATGCAGGCTTGGGTCATCCACTTTGCCCATGAGGTCGGTCGTTTGTCTCCTCTTTTCTGCCTGACACATAAACTCTTTCACAGGAATTTATGAATGGTGTTGGGCTGGCGAGTCAACTTCAAATCAACCCAGCGACTGGCTATCCCGCTGGCGCTCTACTGGGCATTGCGTCGCTCACTAACGCTGTTCTTCGAGATCCCCGTGTCATTCATTGTCCCACCGACGAGCTCATCGCCAAATGTAACGAGCAACGTGGGTCTGAATCTCTTCCATCTCAACATTTTATTTATGCACTTATTTTTAGTCCGCTTCGAGGCCCGCGTTACCGGGGCTTGGGACCACGACAGACCTGAGCTGGTTATTCAATCGGCCCTCGTGCGACAGTCCGAACAGGGCTGGCCGGCGGCTCGCCAGGCACTTTCCATTACTGTCCGGTAAGAGTCCACATGTTCTCGTTATTGGCCTTGCTGATGAAATGAGCTTTAGTGGGTGGATACTGCACGCTGTAGTTGAGGCTAGTGTGAACCAGCGTCACGATATCGCCGCCATGTTATACAAGAACTGCCTAGACGTTCTTTCTAGCCTCCGAGCAACCTGGATCGAGGCGACTCCAAAGGATCGAGGCGTGGTGTTCGAAAACTCATTCATCTTTGGATTGAGGCGTATCTATCTTGATGCTCTTATGAAGGTACGCGTATCTTAATCCTAATAGTTCCTCTTCTAAATCGGTTGTGCAACAAGTCGGAGCCTACCCCAGACCTCCTGGAAGTACTTCAACAACAGTCCGACGCCCTTATCCTTGAGCTCGAAGAGGCACTTCCTCGTTCCCCAGCTCCCCGGGAAGAATCTGCCGATCCTGGTTTCTTCAGCTCCTTCTACATGTATCCCCGGGGCCAAGCATTCGCGTGAGCCATAACTCTATTCGTGTTACAACCATGACTTATTGTGCGACCGTCTACAGTGCGAAAGGGTTTTATTACAAGAAAATCGCCACGAGGACCAGAAGCGACCCAAATCTTTGTTTCCGCAGGTCGGCACTGGAATACTTGAAGTCTGTGCAGTTCTTCCCGGAAGATGATGAGCAGCATCCATGTGGGAAATTGCCTTGAATCCCATGTTGCCATTCAGGCTGACCACGTTCTCAGGGCTTTTGAACGAGGCCCTGGAAAGCATGTTGAACGCCCGCTCGTTCCCTCTACCAGAGATATTGGACGTTTTGAACCGCATCGGGGTGTCCGCGTTAAAGGCGAAGGAAATCTGGGAATGTTCTTCGCTCGGTGCGGGTGTGTGGGCGACGTTTCATCATGTAGCGCAGCAGGAGGCAAGGTTGCGGCTGCTGGTTGAGGAGGGAAAGTTATCAATGGAAGCGTGTGTTGGGTCTGAGGTCTTACGATTGTAGCGTGTGTGCAAATTGTTGTTATTAGTTATTCAAGTAAACCATCTACTTTATTCTAGCAGTCCAAACGGGACCTTACAGAATCCTTGAGATGCACACAAAAAGCTACCCCTGCATACATCCTTCCTCGGTATTAATGGAGATTCATGTTGCTTTTCACTGTATGGTTCGTTCGTCCCTCATTCTTCAAGTTTGTCACACCGGGGGCAAAGACCCGGGCACATGAACATCATGTGCTTTAAATACACATGCGCCGCAGACGGGGTGCACAAATAAAAATATATTTGGTCTCCTTGGGAAAAGTTCCCTTAGCACTCAGACGTTTCAACCGAGTTTTCAAGTTGAACATTGGTTGAATACACGGCCCGTGGGAAACGGTCATGTGTTGATCAAATCCCCAAATGGAAATTGGTTCGTCCAATTTTCATGTCTCCAGGGCTCTTTCGCCCCTCCTACATGGTTACCTTGTCTTTTTGCCCCCCGACAACTAGGGCTCGGACACTCGACGGGCGTGCCCTGTCTACAGGCACTCAGGCTTCGCAATGTTCGCATACAACTCTAGCCACTCGACACACGGGCTTCTTGTCTTATCTCTCCAAGACAGACGCTGTAACATTTGCGCTCATTCCTCGCTAGTCACACTTCTTGTCTTAACTGCGGTCTTCATGTTATATCTGACTCGTCGACCTAATCTAAAGCGCCGGCCTCAGCAAGCCTTCCATATCAGCGCGTTTCTCATCATATGTTCCATCTGAAGCCTTCCACACCGGCGCGTCTCTCATCACACCTTCCTGAAGCAAACCTGGATATCCCGCAGCTTAGGTCGAATCCAGGCACGAACATACAATGTTCTATCTGTCCGACACAAGCCCGACATGATTCAAAATCTCGTTCTTACGCTCAAACGCCCTCGCTCTGGATCTCTATCTCACACATTCCTTCTAAATCCCTATCTTGCGGCGTCGTAGCTATGTTTTAACCCCTCAATCTCCCTTCCCGCGAAATCTAGCTGCGTTTTTGTGTGCGTCTTCGCTCGAGAACATGCTTATGAAATACAACAAACGAGGTACGAGTTTATCGTTGTAGCGTCTGTTTATAAGAGACTACTTATGGAACCCAAAACGGTCTATGCGGGTTCACTCAAACGTCTCACTGGTGTGCTTCCCTGATACACATATCGTATCATCCTACGCCTCCGATACTCTCTTCGTAATCCCGGACTTTAATCTCGGCGGCATATCATCATATCATGCCTACGAAATAAGCTCTCCTGCCGTCTCTCGCGCAAAGATTGTTCCGCAGTCTCTTCGGCCATCCAAAGCCCATACCTCTCTGTTTTCTATTCCTTGTTCGACACCTTGCATCCCACCTGACGCCGAGCTCTCGCCGCGGCCATGCCCTAGGCCATCACCATTTTTATAACGACCGGCCAACGGCCAACCCAAGCAGCCGGGCTACCCTGTCCTGTATCAATTTCTGTATTGCGATTGGCAGCCGTTCTGACGCCATGCCATGCCAGTCTCAATTTGGCGCATCGTTGTGTAATGTATGTATTCTGGCTTCGAAGTTCGCGAAGATTTTCTTTCCACGCACGGATGGAATGGACGCCAACAATGACAACCTACCTCAGTTCAAGGCTAGCTCAAGCTCGCTCGCTCCTGCGTTGATTTCGCCATCGGACGAGTGGCTGGTCAATGACGACGGGACAAACTTGAAGCGTTGTACGAAAAGTCTCGGTGACCTAAAGGATGCCGCTTGCTGTCTCATTGCGCTTCCGAGTCTACCGTGTCTGCAATCGAGTTTGCATATCTGCATATCTCCGATAGATGCCGCGAATGATTCCATACCAAGGGTGGATGAATTCGTATGGAACTCCTACCCTGCAACGTCGTTATCTCTCAGTCCGCCGCGGGGTCGTCCAATCCTACTCCTTCCATAAGCGGCCGCGCACAAACCAGACAGTTAAATTCCTGTACGTATGATACGCATTTCACCCCGCGTCAGCTGAGCACTCCGTCAATTGAGCGTGGAAGCCAGCCGCTCTCAGCCGGATCCAAGATCCAAGATTGAATTGAATTCTGGGTTTGTTTGGAGGTTCAGAAGCACTGCATTTTAGATTCTGCGTGTCAGCTGGTCTGCCCAACGTTAAAATTTTGACAAAACATCCCTTCCTCAGTGTCCTTTGCCGTGAACGCGCTTGAGACCTTGAGACGGCGCGGACCTTGTCGGGAATTGCAGCTGCCTTCGGGGAAGGTTGCTGATGTGTTTCAACAGCAGGACAGGACTACAGCTCGAACAAGTCACACGAGCCTGGAATCGCAACTTGAGCATATGCCGTAAGTCGCAATCGTGGGTCTTCAATTCAATTAGCAGAATTTCAAAACGACAGGATTTCTTCCGCTTTGGCCCTCAAAATATAATTAAAATTGGGCTTATCGCGCGTCGCAGACCGCTATCGCTTCGTTCGGCAAGATAAAGCGGCGAGGTTGAGAAGCGCAGGCTATCAGGCACGTGTTTACGAAGGAATGCGGGGTAAATAGGGGTGATGCGGGGAAATTGGAGACCGCCGGGATAATGGAGTGTGGACGATGTCTTGTCTCAACGAGGGTGTAAATACGAGGTGATTTAAATACATATGCTAAATTGAATGGAATTGAGGCGGATGAGCGCAATCTTCTCCGGAGAATGCCGTGGTGACGCTGGACCGTGCCTGGGTTGTGTCTGGGACAGTCTGGCGCAAATAAATGGTTCGATATCTTTATATCCGTCGCGCTGTGAGACCCCCCATGGACCTACCGCGTCCGAAGCGATTCCCATAGCACCTAGTGGAGTCGAACTCTTTTTTTTGTGGAGAATCGGCGATCTGCAGATTTGGTTCCACAATTAGGGGCACGTGCATGCCCATATATAGTAACTCCACAGGAATATAAAAAGGACCAGATTTGGAATCCGACCTTAACCCTTAACCACCATCATGTCCAGCCCCCGCTCCCCCAACGACAAACGCTCCGCCTCCAAGCCAATTCCTATCGTTTCCTCTGCGTTTCCGCGTGGTAGACCTCGTTCCTTGTCAGTCTCCTCTGGCGAATCCTCCGGGTCCGCGAGCTCTCCCACAGAGATCCCCACCCCGATGTCCACCTCCGCAGCGTCTCCGCGAGTAGCCATTCCCTCCCCCGGGTCCTCCCCCATTCTCTCCTACTTCCTCGCCCAATCTCCCTCCAAGTCCCCTAGCACCTTCCCGTTCCGCAAGTTCGGTGCTCCGCCTGTGTTTGAGGGTATGTACTTTCAATTTAATCGGATGAACGGAACTTGACGCGGATTTAGAAGACGAGGGGGATGCGAGGGAGGTCCCGGCTGCGTCACACGCCCGTCGTGCCAGTACCGCCGTCGCCGAGCGCTTCGCCCAGGCTCCCAACAGCGCACTGCCCGATTCCCACAACGAACGTGGCCAGGGGTTACTTCGCCGCCTTTCCCTCAGCACCAACGCCTTCATAACTGTGCGTTCGCTTCCCGTCTTTTTGTCGATAAACAAAGCTGACTTGGTTACGCCAGCCCATCGACGGCAAACGTTCGCCGCCCAACGCCCCACCGAACACGGCCGTGAGCCCGACGCAGAGCAGCCTCCCCTTTGGGCGCGACAACGGCAAGCCCCGCCGCGCGGCGACGCTCAGTTCAGCGGAGGGCCGCCCGCGCAGGGCGCCGTCCCCCATGGGCGAACGTATCCTCAAGGGCCACTTTGACGGCTTCAATTGATCGCCGTGCCTCCCACTCCACATTTCACCTCCCCCCTTCGTTCGTTCGTCCACCCGTTGTTGTCCGCGGCAATATACCCGCAAGCGCTGTATGGACTGTATCACCACCAAGGCGTATCGTCGAAATCCAGCACTACCATTGTATCATCACGTACCATATACATTCTGTGACACCTCGTCCCTCGTTCGCCGTCGAACTGAATGAAATAATTCACGTCAAGGTGTGTTTATCCCTTTTTTTCTTCGCGTTGCAGAGCGCTAACGAGACTTGTTTACTTGCAGTTTTGTAAAAAAAAATGTACATGTATACTCGTTCTTTCGACGGCGCTTCTTTAGACACTCACTCTCCGCGCTTCTTTTCTTGCCTTTGTACGATGTCGATGTCCGCGTTTGAGATAATGAGATTAACATAGTATTGTATGCTGAGTCCCGGATTTCCCACCACACAACTATAGTGAATTGCGGCGCCTTGACAGCCTCCAAGGTTACTCGGTCAAGAGGATCATGGCCGTGCTTATCGAGCTAATATATTATGCTGAGCCTCCGTCGCGTCGCGTCGCTCGAGGGAGGCACTACATATCTCGACGGACCCCTGATTGCGCGGCCTGGGCAACAAGTACTTGGCGCGAAAGCAAGAAAGCAGACGAGTAGGTCTCTTGAGGCGGGGATGAGCAGGCCAGGAGAAGGCACATGATGAGCCTGCCTGGAGTCAGGCTGGGGGTGGACCAATTGCAAGTCGAAGGAAGCGAGTAACTGGGACGGCGGTATGCGTCCACAGCAGACAAGCAGCCTGTAAACTTGAAGGAAGAGCAGAGAATTAAAGCTATCGATACAGATACAGATACATTATTCTTGTCGCGTAAAATCCGTCGCATCTTGGTCTTTTGACGCGTCTCGGAGGCGTGCCATAGGGCTACGCCTGAGTCCGTCCTACAATCGGCATCGGGCGCTTCGCGAACACGATCTTGCGCTTGACGACTGCGATCGCGTCCCACGACACCACCGTCCCCGTCCCGCGCGTCTCTGCCCGCTGCGAGTCCTCAGGGTCGTCGCAGTCCATCGCGTCCGCGTCCGCGCCCGCGTTGGAGACGCGTTGGATGACGGCGAGGGGCTTGGGCAGCTGCACGATCTTGCCTTCCAGGAGGTGGTGTCCGATCATTAAGGTGGGTTTTTTCTGGGTGGGGCGCGCGTCAGGAAGGAAGAGGAAAAGAGAAGGAGGAAGGCAACGTACCCCAGCCTCATCAATACACAACCGCCCTACAAGCCGCCCATCGCGCTCGCTGTCGTGGTTACACTCCACCTCGAGCGCGCCTTGCAGCTCGATGAGGACGAGCTCGTCGTGCGAGATTTTGGCGAGAGCTGGGGGGAGTTTGGGTGCGGAGGAAGAGGTGGAGGGAGTTGGGAAGTTTATTGAGATTATCATTTGCGGCGCGGGAGGGGGCAGGGCTATATGTTGGCCAAGCTAGGTCACGGTGGTGGCGCGAGGGCAGGGACGCGTTGTTGCGGACTTGTTTGGGTTCTGATGCATCTGATGTGATAGCTTCAGCGCGGCCGGCTGCACTGGCAGTTGCGACCTTGTCACTTCGCGCGCGTTTTTCCAAGTGCTCAGAAATCCGCTTCCTACACCTTGAGGTGGAGTGCATTGCCGCCGTAGAACTGGAGGCCCAACTTGATCGCTCCCTCTCCACGCTACGGTCTCCTAGGACCATGCTACAGGATCGAATCGACGCCTGCAAATACCCCGTCCTCACGCTGCCCAACGAAATCGTGTCGGAGATTTTCATACATTTCCTCCCAGTCTACCCAGAATGCCCACCTCCTGCCGGGATCCTTTCGCCCTTCAATCTAACACGCATTTGTCGCAAGTGGCGAGAAATAGCGCTGGTTACCCCTCCATTCCGAAATCTCTTTCGCCCGACAGGCCCGCGAAACCGACGACTGGCTCAGCAGGTCCCGCTCTTGCCCACTCTCCATTGAAATTGTGGAGACCGCCGGGGGCTACGCGACCAACTTGGATGATTGGGTGTTCCCTATCCTGGCTGCACTCAATCCTTACCGCGCACGCTGGGAGCATCTGAATATTCACGTACAGGAGAGACCTCACCTCCTCACATTTGAGGACTCGATGCCTCTTCTCCGCCACCTCAAGCTATTTTTCGAGGATTTTGATAGCGATCGCGAAACCATCGTCTTTGGGGAGGCGCCTCTGTTGCGCTCACTCATCCTCAACGGTTTCGCTGCTCGAAAAGTAATTCTACCATTGGCGCAACTGACTTCGCTTGACTTGTTTATGGTACACCCCGAAACCTGTCTCCCGATCTTGCAGCAAACGCCCAACCTGATGCACAGCTACTTATATCTCATCTCACGCAGGGGCGCCGCTTGCCCCGTCGATGTGACTCTTCCGCGCTTGGAGTCGTTGGGTCTTTTCGCCTACGTCGACGAAGACGCCGCGCCTCCGAGTGGGTATTTACAAACCTTCATTGTTCCTGCTCTTCGCGAGCTCCACATCCCAGAACAATTCCTCAAGCGCCCTATCGATTCCCTAACATCGTTTATATCGCGATCTGGGTGCGAACTGGCCGAAGTCCACCTCATAGGGAAACTAAAAGTAGCTGCGGAGACCTACCGCAGCATGTTTCCCTCGATTTCCAAATTCTCTTTCCATTGCGCCCTGGAGGACGGCCGCCAGGGTCCGGAGGTTGCGCAAGATTATTATAGTTCCGATGAATTCTGGCCATCCAACCACAGCTCTGAATCGTCTTGAATCTCTTGTGTGTTTCACCCAGCTCTTCCTTTGTGATCTTTTCGTTTATCTACTTCACACAGTGCCATCTGATGCTCCCTCTGCGTTGTTCGTGGTTGACCTCAGCTTTATGATGTCTATAATATTAATTCACGGTCAATAGGTTGAATTCCCTGCCTCGACTGGCGATCAATGTACCCCAAAATTTCAACGACTGGACTCAGTGAAGAGACACAGCTCTTCTACTCGCAGAGCTCCAGACATGCCCGTTCGCATTTAATCTCGAGTTATAGCGGCCTCGGTCTGCTGGTCCACAATCTCAGATGACTGCTTCATAGAAAACGGTGAGTATAGTTGAAGCATAGAGTAGTGGGCGATAAGCACAGAGACTATGGCATATCGTACACCTAGAGAAACTTGGTGCGTCTTACAACGGCACTGTACTTGAAGCTTGAAGCACTGTCAGCTGCTCCACACTCTAGTAGTGCCGCGCCGCACGATGCAACACCGCGGCACCACTCTGATACCAGCCTGCTAAAAAACGAAGCGTGCCGTATGCACTCCATCTCAGTTCACATTTATTTGAACTCTGTTTCCACTTGATTTTCACGGCACTCTATCGAATTATAACGAGCCTGTACAAAATGCACCGACTATACATTTTTTTAGTGATTTTTCCGCATAGTACAGACCAAAAATGATACAAATGTATACGCATTGTAGCCCCGGTAACCTCGCTCATATATCCAACGTGTGATCGGTTCGCAAGTACCACGGCTGTCGTGCCAACTCGCGCCTCGAGCCGGGGAACAGCTCCGTCGTTGCTACTGTTGTGGGGACGACCTCCCCAACAGCAACTTTCTTCAAGTTCAGAAGAATGCGCGCGCCGATGACGGCGTTTAAGCTGTGGCCACAGGTAATTATAAATAGGGAGTAAAACAGTCCAGAAACAGTACCTACATTGTCGCGGGACTGAATCCGGTTGAATAATGAATAAACAAAAGCTCTGTGGACAGAAAACAACTTGACTCACGTCACCGTCGCCTGTGCGAGACTTGGTCGGCCCCGCGCCCATATAATGAGTTCCGCGATGGACAACGCTGCACAAGCGTTAACATTGATCCGTCACACAACGGGGAGGGAATTTTCACCGAAGATGGTGAGAAACCAAAAGACGCCATCTCGAAGGAAGAGAGATATCAGAGGCATCTTGACGGCTCGGTTATCGAGGAGTGTGAGGCCGCATTTGTACAAGGTCAGGCAGAACATGACGAAGGACTAGCTCAGTAGGTAAGTCTTCCGAACGGGAGTCCACGATTGGTTGAATCACCATCGCAGAGAATGGAACGGCGTAATACGTGAAGTACCGAGGGACATCTACATGTCCCGATGAGCAACAAAGAACGCGCCATAAGACGGTTGAACTGACTGAAAGAGTAGCATCCCATAATGATCGGCCTGTTGGTATTAGATGAATCTTGAGTCTCGCACGAAGCGCGGTAAATTTACCCGATATGGAAGTACTCTGTGTGGAATCCGTCAGCTAAAGCAAGGAGTGAAGTTGAAAACCTACGCCCAAGCGGAAGGATCGTAAAAATTCCAACAACGATCCTACACATCTACGTTGAGCAACGAGGGGGTCATGCGAAGCATTCGACTAACTCGACAGCAGCCTCGACTGCATTGAATCAAATTCTGCGAGAGTAAGATACGGAGACTGCTTACTTATGAGGAACGGAATGAAGATGTAGAGCAATCTTCTGGATTTCCCGTACAATACCCAAACTCTGTTGGTGTCGTTGAGCGGGTAAGAAAGAGGAAAAAATCGACTTTGGACTCGCCGCAGGATCAAGATAAGATCTGCAACCGTTCCAACGAGAGACGACGTCACGGCTTCGGCCTGTAGGAAGGACCGTTATTGAGAGGATTTACGGTGAGCATTTCACTCGCCAGAAGGAAAGATCGACACCTAAGGTCAGGGAATTCAAGTTGCGTTCAAAAGATGCAGAGATTCCTTACGTCTGTCGAAGACTTGAGCGACCTAATCCGAATGTGGTTTCAAGAAATTACTTACATGATCCGACTTGACTTCACGCAACATATCTGCATGAGAGCAGAATTGGTGAACTGGGATAAGAATAGAATTTGGAAGAACCAACGAACAGCTCATGTAAATCCTTTGCATTTGTGTCAGCAACAATTGGAAAAGGTACCCAGAAACAGAACGTACCCTACCGTGATGAGCGAGAAATATCGTATCTTTGAATCGTGAGATGGATCTTGATTCGCAGAAACGCGGAACTGACCCATAACTATTCTTTCGACTTCAGAATACGCAGTAAGAACGCAGTCCAAATTAATCTCACATAGATCCCGTTGGAAATGCGCAGAGGGCTCTTCCAAATCAGCCGGATCTGTCACAATGCAAATTATTCGGGAAAAAACAAGACCGAGCGCAGAACCAACCTCGTCTTCGAAGTTTCCTATCAAATCTACGCTGCACAATAGACCGATAAGAATAAATATGGCACTGGCTCAGTGGACACGACGTACACCGCAAGGGTCAGGGACGCCACTAGGGATCGCGCATCAGCTGCTGGGGAAATGCTTTGTAAAAGACGGAAGTCCGCACCAGCGAGATAGTTGGTCGTCTGCGCATCGGCGATGAGCTGGAACAGTTCAGCTTGCAGTTCCGCTTGAGAGGCAGTAGTAGTAGCCATCGGGGGTGTAGCGCGCAATGAAACCTCCCAGCTATTTGAACGTCCACATTCCAGTGATGCATAGCCACGAGTGACGAGAGCTGGACCAAGTCTGAGATTGGATTGAGATATATGTTTCCGGTAGTGCCTCGAGATCAAGGGCAGGTGTTAGCCCCACTCGGATGAGGGCCCCGAGAACCTTTGAAGGAGGGAAAAGGGTTCGGCAGGTAGAAACCCAGCTGGAACCGAACAGAGGTAATTATTTGGCCGTAGCCTGCCACCATAGCCATCTATCGCGAGTTCACGGCAGAGTTTCACAATTTTTATCCGCCGTGTGCGATGCATTCCAGTATAGTGCTCAGAATCTAGATTGTGAACTGTCTGATGAACGGATCACTTTTCCGCACTTACCGCGACAGTTAGTTGCCGACAAAAGACCATGATATTAACCCGCATGCAGCTGAATGTTCCCCCACAATCGGCGTTGGATCGTTGCGGGGCGGGGTTCTTGTTCTCTTGGATCCGAAGATTAGTGCGTTAATTAAATTTAGAGAGCTGAGGAAAGCATGCCATTCATCATCTATACTTAGAGAGGATCGTCTGTGAATAGGTTGAAATTGTTCGCCACCTATAGACTTTTCACATGCTGTGTTATCCTTTGACTTCCACGAGGCCAATGCCTGAAGGCCTTCATTTGCATTCTGAAAAATCTCAAGGCCTTCAGAAGGGTGAAGGCTTCATCTGAAGGGCAGGCGAAAGACCTTCGGTAATTTTCCTACGCGTGCGGACGGAGCGCCGAGTCGGGTGCAAATATCCTCCAGATTTTTTGCTGCGAGTCTCTCTGGGTAACCGTGACCTTCTGCATCCTGGTGAGATGGCTACACCCATTTTACCTCTTAGGTAGACCACTAACCAATACCACGGGGAACGTTTACGTGATTTATGAAGCCTTCAGCGGTTTCGCCAAAAATTACTAGCAAGGTCATCATGAAGCCCGCCTGAAAGCCTTCGGTGTTCAAAGCCCTTCACCCTTCGGGCGAACACTGCCCGGGGCCCGGGGCTCGGAGGAGGACGGGCAGCTCTGTTTCCTTGCTATTGTGGTAGCCACGACGATCCAAGACTCCAAGAATGATATTTTTTTTGACACCAGTTACCCAGGTTACCGAATCGGAGAGCGTCTACGAGGCTGCTGGCCAGGTCCCGGAGAGCGAGAACGAGAATGGCGCTGTCGGTGTGGTGAAGGATCCTTCAAGTCAGCCTCGTCGCGTAACGCCCTCCTGCGGCTCCGACTCTCCCGTCGGCCCTTTGGCTGGAGGTTATCTTCTTCCTCCGCATTGGCCACGCCGGCACGGGCAGCTTCAGCGAGGAGCCGTTCCTTCTCTTTGCGGCGCTTCCACATCAGTTTCCCCAGACACTTTTCGCACAGGACGGCCTTGACGAGGGCGGATTTTTCCTCCGCGTGCTCGGTGTATGCGAAAGGCAGTTCCAGCGTCGTGAGCGGCGGCGGCCGTCGGCCACGGAGGTCATGGTGCTCGCACCTCGTGTTCCCGCACGTCGTCTCACCGGCACCGGCTAGAACTTCGGCCTCGGTCCTCCATCGCAGAGAAAACTGGGTATTCAGAGACTCAGCAATCGTAGTCTTGCAGGACAAGTGGCGGACACGCCGGGGCCGGACACGTACGTTGCCGGACTTGTAGTGCTTCAAGTCACAAACCGCGTACTCGCGGAAGAGACTATCGTAGTACTTCGAAGCAAGCTGTTCGTCCCACGAAAGCGGTTGGCCCTTCCCGTCCTCTTCGCGCAGAAATCTGTGAGCTCCGAGTCATTAGCCTAAAAATGTGGATAAGACTTCAATGCGAACTTGTGTGAGTCTTTAAGGATTTCGAACTCGGTCTTTCCAGGCGTAGGTAACTTTGAGCTGCTTGGGTACGGAGAGAGAGCCATCTGAGTTGTGTAGATGGAAGAGAACGGCCCGGCCCGGCCCGCGATCAACGCTCTGTCAACTCTCAGTTTGACTCTCCGAGGCTCACGCAGATCTCATGAGCCAGTAAGTTTTCTTCTACTCTTCTTCGCAATCTCTTCACCGTCTCCACATAAATAAAAAGTACATGCGAACTTCTCTGCTCCGAACACTGTGCTATTGCAAAGAGATTCGATTTGAAGCCCGAAGTCCATCATGATGTCCCGAATTGCTCCTCCGAGTCGGCAACGCTGTTCCCTCCGATTTTCAGGCCCAGGATATCAAGACGACCATAAGAATCGTGGAGAAAGATATCGCTGGTTTGAACGACGAAATAGCGCGCCTCCAATGCTCGATGGATGAGCTGGTATCGTTGCGCAAAACCATCGTGGTGTATTTTCCGTCGTACGGCCCCCTTCCCAGCGATATCTTGGAAGAGATATTTGCATGCTGCCGGTCTTCCTACAAGACATCTTACTTTACCCTGCAGCCCCTTCTTCAGGTTTCCAGTCGATGACGTATCTTGGAATCTTGGCTGGTGACAATTGTATTCTCACTTCTTGTTCTTCGCTGTTCATAACGGGTGTTTGCTCTACGTCGCCTCGTATCGGCAGTATAATTACTACGGCAGCACAGCTTGGCACACTGATTTCGACTTCACCGAGATTATTCGCGCTGTTCAAAATCGCGCCAACCATCGATCAAAACCCGCTGTTGTAATAGTGTGAGGGAGCTAAAAGTTGAACACCCAATGGTACATGAGGCGCGCCTGCTTGACTTGAGATCCATCATTCTCCACACTGAGAAGTGATGAACTCCCCGTCGCGTTTTTCCTCCCACTTTACCCATTTTTAAGTTGACCCATGTCCCGGAAGAGAAAAAAATCCAGCCAGTTGTGGAAACGTTCACCTCAACGTTGGGGCATTATTGTCAGGAGGTCCTGGTTCGACTTCGGGTCGGGTGATGGTTAACTCATTCATAATCTGTTTTTCTATCTATGTGTTCACCTTTAATTTTGCGTTCTCCGACTTCGTTCTCGGCCCAAGGTCACTGTCTCCGAATCAGAGAAGGAGGAATGAAAAAATTGATGGAATTTAAACTTTTGGCGAGATTTCACCTGACTGACAATCTCCCCTATGAGATAGTACCTACTCTGAGCGAGCGAAGTTGACTCGAAATAGTCAGCCATGTCGATTCCACGTAGACACAAGGAAGGCAGCCCGAATGCCAAACGAGTAAAGGTCAGATTACTTTACGTTAGTATCCGGTTGAGACCGCGATGTATGAAGATGGATTCTTGCTAGGTAGTACCCCTCCCCATGGCTTCCTGGCTTTGGTTTTGGCTTCACAGACATCAATTTAATTCAAAGCCAAAACCATTCTCAAAGTGTGCGTTCTCGGCCCGCAGCAGTAATGTCGGAAAAAAGCTAAATAGCTTGCAAGGGCTTAAATCAGCTTGAGACCTTGAGACGGCTCGTGAGCACTTGCAAGTTCCTCCGCCCAGCCTCTCAAGCACTCCCAAGCTGTTGCAAGGTACGTAAGACCTGCAAGGCATCTTAAGCCGTTGGAAGGCGTGCACCCGCAACTCACAATGAGTCCTGAGCCGTGCAGCTCTCAAGCTATTTTATTACCTTCCTCCTAGTTTCTCAGATCCTAAGGTTCACTTGTATTACTGTAAGTACTTGAATATTCAATATATGTCTGTCTTGTGTATAATTGTGTAATATACTACCAACACGACAGCATCCCAGGGAAGGGGAGTGGATGAAAAAGTATAACTTTTGTTGTGCCCAGTGGGCCTGCCTTGAAACGTCTTGCGAGACCGGGGTACCATCGAAGACCTTGAGAGTCACGGCGGGGCTTGAGACTGCTCTCAAGAACCTAACCTCCGTGCTGCAAGCCACCAAAAACCATATGACCTTGTAACGGCACCCAACATATCCTGAGCCGTTACATGCAATTTAAGTTTTTTCCGACAAAGGCTCCAACCATTTAGCTTTATAAACTGTTTTAAACCATTAAAACAGTTTTTATTTAGGTTTAGTTTGGGAGGACCGGCAAACGGTAAACATAACGATTTTAAACGGTTTAAACGGTTGAATTTTCGCTCAATTTACCGGGAGGCGGGCCGGCGGCAAACTGGCGGTACGCGCTGCTTCTCCATGGCTTTAGGTGTGATTTCGGAACGCTAACCGCCTGATTACGAGCTAGCCACTTGTCTAATCCTTACCTTCTCTAGAATTCTACCGGCCCCAGCACTCGATCGGCTGGGGTAAAAAATATGTGACCCAGCCGTGACCAGACATGTTTTTCCTTTCCTCCTACCACCATTTCTGGGAGACCAGCGCGAAACCAAGTCACTGCCTCCAAGCTCACCGACCCCTCTAACGACGAACCTCCCAGCTCTGCTCATCATGATCTCCTCCAAGATACCCAAGCGTGTCTGACTTGGGTAAGTCGCGTTCTTTTCCCATGTCGCGAGCTCCTTTAGCACAAACTGTCTGCCAGTGAACGAAATCATGGGCCACATTCAAAATATCGACGACCTGTCTTACGTCCTACCCGCCTCGATCGCCGAAGGGACCGTGGCAGACAATTTTTTTGGCTCTGAAAAATTACTATTTTAAACCGTTTTAAACGGTTTATAAACGGTTTAGATACCGTTTAGGTTTAGTTTAGCTGGGCCCGTAAACAAAAACTAAACGGTTGGAGCCTTACGCGGCAGCAGCATCACAGGCGGTAGTAAGTGGGACTGGTAGCTCGTCGAATGGTTGTGGTTGTATCTGTGTCACCCTCTTTGTAAAAGCCTGTCTGTCTAAAGCCTTTCAAGCTCCGCAATCTCGGCTCATGTTGCCGTGCTGATGTACTTTGTTGCCACAGCTAGTATATATTCATTGTTCAAAACTTCCCTTCGGACAGAGCGGAACTCGGAAAAAGTAATCATCGTCAACCGAACTCATCCACAATTCTTTCAACACAGTAGCCTTACCATTATGTGGCGGGCTCGGCTCTGAACGGTACTCCTGCACGGCCACTCACCATCGATCACTTTCCCTTCAATAAGCTTTCAATGTGGGGATACAGCATTGTGGGAAATACAGCAATGTGAGAAATACAGCATTCAGCCGAACCCGCCGCGCTCTTGTAACTTCTCAAATAGGCAACCGTCAATTGTTATCGGTCAGTTCTGACAGTCAGCTCAGTCAGTTTGACATTCTGGACAGTTAAAGCGGAATTATCAGGCCTCGGCTTTCCTATATGGTGACGCGTGACGGTGGTTGTGCTGAGTTCTAAATCAACAAACGCGCCCTCACGTGCCTGGGATGGACGCGTCCGCATAAATACAACACGACAACAGTTCGGTTGACTTTCTTTCCCCACCACTGCCGCTCCACCAAGGCCAATCGCCGCAATGTTCTATCCGCGTAATTGGGGTGACACTGGATCCTCGCGATCCTCCAGCTCCAGAGCCACAGCGCACACAGAATGTTTCGGGCTCACCCCGAGCGGCGGCTGTACCGCGCCCCCGGCCGCGCAAGGATTCTGCATGGCCCACCAGGAGCAAGCGATGTGGCTCAATCCCGCCGCCGTAGGCATCACAGCATCGCAACGTCGCGCACACGCAGAGAGCCGCCGCTGCTGCGGTCTGACGAAGAAATATGCGCTGTGCAATAACAACCCTGGCGGCAATTACCGTTATTGCTGGCGCCATGGCGGGCAGGCTGCCCACGCGAATGTCGGGGCGGCGCCGGGAGCAGAGGCGCCACAGCGGGCGGTGGTGCGCGAACGTATGCGCGAGTTTGAGAGGATGCAGAGGGAGTCGGAGGGGCGGAGCCAGGACACACACGATCAGTGGGCACGGGAGGAGCAGCGCAGGCGTGAGGAGGCACATGCGCGGGCGGAGCGCGAAGAGGAGGAGCGCCAGCGAGCCCGGGAGGAACAGCAGCGCTCGAAACAAGAGCAAGAACAGCGCGCGAGGCAGGAGGAGGAGCGCGCGAAGCAGGAAGAGGAGCGCGCGCAGCAGGAAGAGGAGCGCGCGCGGGAGGAGCAGCGCAGGCGCGAGGAGGCACATGCGCGGGCGGAGCGCGAAGAGCAAGAGCGCCAGCGAGCCCGGGAGGAACAGCAGCGTTCGAAACAAGAGCAAGAACAGCGCGCGAGGCAGGAGGAGGAGCGCGCGCAGCAGGAGGAGGAGCGCGCACAGCGGGAGCGCTTCCACCGGGAGAACGACTGGCAATGGTCGTATCAGCGCCAGCGTCCACCCCCTCGTAATCCGGGCCAGGGCGCGCGTCAGGCAGAAGAAGAGCGGGAACGGCAGCAAGAACAGGCGCGACGCGAGCAAGAACAGGCTCGTCGGGCTGAAGCGGAACGCCAGCGACAACAGGCGACGGAGGATCAAGACCCCCAGTTCCGCGCCAGGTGCCTACAACGCTACCTCGACAAGTGCGAAATCTTCGATAAGACCGTCTTTTCTTCGAGAAGCCCCAATAACTTCTCGCTCATCCCTTGGCCGGTTATTCCGCGGGTGGAGGGCACAGTGAGTCCCGGCGACATCACTCCAGAGAACGTCCGCCTGTTCTTCGATTCGAGTGCGCTCCGGCGGTTTAAGACTGAGAGGGAGATCGACGTTATTTTGAAGAACACCGCGCGCAGATTTCATCCGGATCGATTCAGCCCGAATCGCCCTGTGGTGGGGAGCATCCTCGATTTGGAGGCTCGAAGGGCGGTGACAGAGGCGGTGGACGTGGTGATTAGGACAGTTAATGTTTGTCGTGGTGTTTGACGTTGACGTTCTGTGCGTTCTCATGATTTTGTATTTTCTTGACGGACAGCGAGCACGCTTGATATGTGACACTCATTTACGACTCCTCGTCAGCTAGACCACCAATCCGACGGCTTTGTGAGCTTCCGGCCAGCGAGACTTGAGGCGGTGCGGTCGACACATGGCATGAACAATTGGGACCGTCGCTAACCAGATGTCTGAGGATTTCGTGCTGCCTTTTCTAAAGAGTATTTCAGCTATACTCCGAGGTAAGCGTACGCAGCTTACACCTGCGAAAGGAGCGCTATCCCATTCCTCTGCCCCCAGCACACACACACTCAGCTCGTCATTTCTGGAAGCATTTAAGGCTAGGGTTTATATTCGCAAGGCGTAAGCGGACGCACCAGCTCATCGGCATCCTTCACCGCCATAACAGCGGAAAGGGCCGAGGACATATCCGTGAGTTCGGGTTTTTCGAAGTCAGTGAGGAGCTTTTTCCACTCATCGACGAGTTTGCCACGGTGAGCCTCTTTGGTGAGGGTACCAACGCGCTTCTTGGACGCGTACAGAGCGAAGAAACGGGATAAAGCATCGTCGGTGGGCTCCTTTCCTTTGACTAGGATTTCGACGGGGACAACGCCTGCAGGCCCTTCTATCTGCGAGAGAATTTTGGCTGAAGAAAAAGGAAAACGCGTTAGTAAGAGGAATCGGAACGCGTGTGGCAGCACCCTTGGACGCGGAACATAGAATAGTTATCTTTTGCTCCTCAAAAAGAATGAGCGTCGAAGGAAACTCGTAGCCCAGGAGCCATGTCTGTGAGTCACGCAGAGTCAGCTCCCGATGGCAAACGCGCACCACCCAAAATTGTGACAATTGCGCCAAAATTTTGGACGCACTTGGAACGACGTTCCCTTCCGTGTGGGCTCGTCCTCTGGAGCGGGGTATCCTGCGATGAGCAAAAGGGCATCCGCATTAGCGACAGAGCTGTAGTCCTCATTTTGTGCCGCGTCCTATGTGAGCCACCGGAATATTGAATAAAAGGGGGGGAGGGGGGGCGAAGGGAATAGGGAAAGTGAGCATACACGCCAGCCATCGTATATGCGCTGTACGCGCTGGCGGAATACGGTCTGGTTGAGTTCGACCTGCATGGTAGGAGCACAAATTGATTGTTTGCTGTTGATTACGCGCCGCACCCGGTCGGAGTTTAAATACACACGGCTAGAGGAGAAAAATCCCTGCGGCAAATATATATATTCCCTGGACGGCCGGAATCCAACACCACTCAATCGTCGTTTATTCCAAAAACACGAAGATCCCGCAAAATAAAGACGGACTCCTCCACCCGCATTTCTAACACCGTCAACTTCTCCCGCTTTGCCTCCCACTCCTTGAGCAGGCCATCTAGTGTTAAAGCGTCTTCCGTTGATTGAGGGAGGCTTCGAACAGGCGCCGGTCCCGGACTCACGCCGTGGAAACCATATCTTGAGCAAGCACGAGTGATGAATGGCACATTCCAAGGCATCCCCGGTTTGATGCATAGTACAGAAGCGCTCAGATTATTTAGTGGTGGCGGCCCGTCACTGGCAAACACCAATTTCGATTCCTCAGAAGCGGGCAAGAGCAGGAGTAGCGGGAACGAGCAAGAGTGGATTGAGGAGGCGATCATGAGGGAGGCCGGTGAATATTTAGTCACCGGCCAATCTTCTCTTCGTCCTGCTTTCAACATGATGAAGTTTCATCGATGTTCATCCTCCTCGAAAGGTACCCGCAAGATACCCCCACGAAACTCCCGTGAATGCGCGACGCAAAACCGTCCATGTCTAGGCGGCGGACCGACTGATTAATGGAGGAAAAAAATTCGAGGCGCCGAGTTGCATCTCTCGGACGAGCTCGGTGTCGACCCTTTCGGTTGAAGAGGATTGTAAGCTCCACTCGTTATTTGGGAACTCCAGTGTGGGCGCGTTTTGAAGAAGGCGTATGAAGTGACGCCGATGCTGCAGCAAATTCGTCGAGCTCAGCAGCGGTCCAGCGGCGACCGGGTATACACTCAACGACAACGGGGAAGGGCGAAATGAAATGAAATGACCCACCTTTGACCCATCGATTTTGCGACACTTTTGGTGTCCGCTGTGTCAGGAAGGATGATGCGCTGTATATGCTTGCGCCGCGGTTCTTCTATCTCAGACGCCGCGACTACTTCCCCGGGTACTTCCACCATCCCTCCGCGCTTCGCCTCTCCTGACACTGATTTTGCTGCGTCCGCACAAGTACAAGGAGTAGGCGGGGAAGAATGAAGTCTGCGTGTCTCGCGTGCCGCTCGAAGTGCAAGCCGACGAGACGGTGGCGCTTGCGTACCTCGATGGTTCGGGTTGCGGTGCCTTCCTCTGCACTTGCACTTCAAGGACGGAACACGCGGTGGAGGCCGGTAGAAGCACTAGGTGGGCTGGGATTGGGAGTGCGTACGCGGTTGGTAGCGGGTGGGTACCTTTCATGCTCCTCTACAGAGGTTTAATCAAGTTCTTTAGGATGTCGCGTCTGTACGTGTCCTGGGCCCTGCTTGGTGTACGTACTTTATTTCACTTTCTATCTAGTCTGCGAAGATTCTAATGTCTGTTATTATCTCGTAGATCACTGTTTCCTCCACGCCTTCTCCGCGCACCCTTGTCCTCGTCTGCCGGCCTCCGAGCACCTCGTGGTGGCCACGTGTCCGGCCTCCGGCCTCCCGCAACCCTCGACCACCTCCCCGGCCACGCCATCTGCGCCTTCCTCCACTCGTTCGCCTGCTACTCTGAGTTCGGTGCTGCGCCACCACGCACGACGGGAAGAAGGCGCGGGCGATGTACGTCCCGAGAACGCTAATGCGAACGGGGCCCCTGCTGACCAGCATCGATGCATCCTGTTGCCGAGCGCTCCTTTTGTTTCTGCTTAGACGCTCTGCCGCAATCGGCGATATGATAACACCCCTTCCACACCAGTCGCGGCGTAGCGGGAGGATTTGAGGGAATAGAGCGACGAAACCGCCATCCCTCCTCCTCTCCCGTGCGGCGCTCACGCGCGCAGCAGGGCTGCCGCTCGTATCGCCGACCGCGGTACTGCCGTTCGGGGCGTGCTCGGGAGCACTTTGAGCTTGGGAGTCGACTGGAAGTCGTTGGCGCGAGGGTGATACTGACGTTCCGAGGGGTGCGGACGGTGGGGCGATGCTCGACGCAGGCCTGCGTGGAGAGTTGAGCGGCTTCCCCTCTGCCCCTTATGTATACCTTCCACAGCCCAGACTAGCCGGATTGGCGCTAGATGTACTAGAAATTGTAGCCACAGTAGGAAAAAATTGCACGGTGTTTTCACGAACTTGTGCGAGTCCTGCGGGACTTTGAATTCCATCTCTCCAGGTGCAACTGATTCGGTGTCGTTGATCGCCAACCAAAATTTGGGGGAGCGGGCCGGCTCGGCCCGCAATCGACGCTTTGTTTTCGACTCCCATGAGCCAGTAAGTTTTCCTAGTAATCTTCTGCGCAAAATTCTCACAGTCTGGACAGAAATGCGTGCCATTTCCTCTGCTCTGAACACTGTGCTACTGCGCAGAGATTCGAGCTGAATCCTCAAAGTCCATATCCCGAATTGCTTCTCAGCAACGCGATCCCCTCCGATTTCCAAGCCCAAGAGATTAAGAAGACTACTGGAATTGTAGAGGCGGATATCGCTGGTTTGAACAGCGAAATAGCGCGTCTCCAACGCTCGATGGACGCGCTGATCGCGCAGCGCACAGAGCTCGAGCGATTTGCGCATGACCATCGTGGCGTAGTTTCTATCGTACGCTGCCTTCCAGACGACATCCTGGTCGAGATATTTGAGCACTGTCTCAGTGGCGGGTGGACCTTTTCTGCCTTGAAACCCATGCTTCTGGTTTCCCGTCAATGGCATTCCGTCGCATCGACTTCGCCACATCTGTGGCAACACTTTGTCGTGACGGAGAGTGCAACGTGGCCCCACTTTGTCATGACAGAGCGTGCAACGCAGGGTCTACTCAAGTGTCTTTCTTTTCAACTTGAGCTCTCCGCAAAAGCACCACTTTCCATCACTTTGGATACCTCCACCGGCCGCGGCGTGCAAATTCTACAGCTGTTCCTGGACGCGTCTCCGCGGTGGGAGGAAGCCAACCTCAACCTCACTCCTGCGTACTTCAGGCACCTTTTTGCATCGAATTGTGCATTCCCGGCCTTGAAGAGACTCACTATCAATATGTTAGAGCCGCCGGAATGGCCCGCCGCCGACATCATCCGTTCTTTCGAGCCTGCTCCAGCATTCGAGTCCGTTCCAGCATTGAGGGAGCTCTTGCTGTGGATGACAGTTGGACAACGGATTGATCTTCACATGTTCCCGTGGTCCCGACTCCGTAGATGCGAGCTGGCGGGGTGCCACATCGAGGATCTACTTCAGATTCTCCCGCTACTCTCAGCCGACACCAGGGTTTTTCCCATTGACGAGGCACCCCGTTTCACTTCTAGTGTGCAATCTCCCATCAGTGCGCTTGAGGTCGGCCGTTGTACGGCGAGGTTCGTAGAAGACCTGCTCAACACTCTCACCACACCATCCCTCAAGGAACTCAGCATCAGCACCAACCTGCATTGGAGCCCCAATTTCAATATTTTCGATGCTCATCTTCCCACCGCCGAGTCCATCATCATTATGTTTTTAAGTCGCTCCGCATGCGCACTCACAGGACCCCTGATAATCAGGCCAAATGCCTGATCCCAATCCCGGCAAATTTGGAGAAATTTTCGTGTTTTGCCTGTGTCAAATCCCGGCAAAACGACCCAAATTTTACCAAATTTCAGCGCAGGCCTGTGTAAAATCCCGGCAAACTCGGGAGCTCGAGGCATTTTTTTCTTCAACTCTGTGTATTTCAAGGAGTTTCAAGGGCAAACAACTGGTCTGGCCCAAATATCACGTTGAACGCGTGCAAAAACGGTTATTGCGGACGAAAATTTGGATTTTTTGGGCGTTGGAGGACACGAATTTGGTTCAAAATTCTGCTTAGGCCTGTGCCAATCCCGGCAAAGTCGTCAGATTTTGAGATTTTGAATCCCGGCAAGTTGGCCTCCGACCGGAACAGGCATTTTGGGTGACTATCAGGGGTCCTGCACTCACCTCCCTTTGCCTCTATGTTACCATATCCGACCACGATCTCCTTACCATCCTTGAGTCACCGCACGTTTACGGCCTCGTACGTCTCGCCATCAGCTCGGAGAGCTCAACGCTTTCGGCGGAGATGGTCGATGCGCTAACAACACGCAGTCTTGTTCCCCACCTCCAATCTCTGGACATAAACCTCCCGTCCCGCGGCGGCGGGCTCACCGAAGCTACTGTCCTAGCAATGCTTGAAAGTCGGCATCCTGTGCTTCACACGCTGCGAATCACGCAGGAGAAGGTGGACCCCTTACTGTCGCAGGCTGCCATCGAAGCGCTCGGAGCCAAGGGGATGGAGATAATGTTACGCGGGTGCTATTGACTGATGTTTTCCTCGGAGAAGCTCATGTAGGCAAATGCTTGAGTTCGAACGTTTATCAGGTCCGTTGTAGTTATCTTGAGCCGCCTGCTAAAGCAGATATATGTATATATGTAGTCTTCATCCTTTTTCTGCCACCGAGTGTTGTCATCATAAAACATCCATGCATGATTGGGGAGGGGAAGTCTTGTGGGTAACTAAGATATCTGACAATTGATTTGACCGACATCTGATGGCGAACGACTTTGGGGTGTGAAGTTTAAATTTCTGCCGGAGGGAATTTGAATGTCAATAGGGTGTTTCACACATCACTTTTTGGGGCCCAACTTGACTCCCAACTTCGACCGCAACTTGGCCAAGTTGGACTCGAAGTTGGGTCGAGATGTGTGAACGCCCTTTTGGTCGTCCAACTCCGAAGTTGCCAACTTCGGCACTCGTTCACCAAAGATGTCATCAAGATGCCATCAGCCCCGCGAGGAGATCGCAACTTGACAAGTTGCGATCTCGAAGTTGGATGTCAGATCGTGGGGTTGAGCACGATCTGACATCCAACTTCGAAATCGGCCCAACTTGGGGCTCCCAACAGGACCAATGAAAATACACCCAAATGCCTGATGCAAATCCTGACAAATTTCCAGGATTTTGGCCTCTGGGCCTGGTCAGAATCCTGACAAAATCGAGGTCCCGGGCGCGATGGCCTGGTGCAAATCCTGACATGACCGCGTCGGCGAGAGAAAAAAATTCAGATCAGTGGTTGAGCAGCACCGATTTTGCTTGGAAACGCGACCATTTGAACGGAAAACCAGCGTAAAACTGCGACAGGAGGAGAAATTTGCAATAAACCGGGGCTGCCGCGCTATTTTGAGCAAAAAAAATAGGCCTGTTGCAAAATTCCTGACATTTTGGCGAAAATTTGGGCTCTAGGCCTGTGTCAATCCTGACATTTCTTCAGCAAAACGGTCCTGACATTTAGGCCAAAACAAAATCAGGCCTTCACCCGCATTTTCATTGGTCCTCTCCCAACTTCGTCAAGTTGGACATCGAGTTGGGACCCAAGTTGGGCCCCAAATAGTGATGTGTGAAACACCCTATTGCAAAGCAAGCATGAACAGGGAGATGGCTGTGGCTTCATCATTCTCCTGGAGGAAGATATCTCCCATGAATTGGAGGCCCTTGTAAATTCCTAGTTTCTCTTTCTGCTTGAGCGAGTGCGCAAGAAGAATGGTGCTCCAGGATGAATCATGATATGAACCCTCCCAGTAATTGATGTCCCCCAGTCTCTCAAGGCAAAGGCCCACTAACTCAGAATCCTTTCCCCGTATACTGTTAAGACATTTGCAGAACAGTGCACTTGACCCAGCCCCTTCCCTGAGATTGAGGTTGGCCTGAATAATATCACAAGCAGTTTACGAGTCCTAAAAAATTATTTTTAGATGAGTTATTTGTCATCCGTTCTACACCAGAAAATCGAAAATTTGAGCGATGACACCATTTGATTCGTGTTGGAAGAGCTGCCTTTTTTAGGTCTTTTACACTGCCCTTGTGTTGGAAGAGTTGCCTTTTTATACTGCCTTAACGTACAACCTGCTTTTTCGTATATTCTATTATTAGTTTTTCACGTGCAACTAATTTGAACTAGCTCAACATTTTGCCGAATACTACGAACTGTTGCCGCATATGTCTGGCGGCCGGTTTTCATATGCCATCACTTGAAATGCTCATCATTCTGCCGTACAGCTTGCGAACCGGTTCGCGCTGGGTTCGCGTTCCGTGAGGCGTGTTTGTAAATAGCTTGGCCAACTACTCAGTGCCTCCTGTTCTTAAGTTTCACTTTCTACTCTCTGCCAGGAAAAAAACCAGTTATGGTCTGACGAGGGAGAACCGTCCCCCGGAAATCAACGGCTGGCATCAGATGTCGTAAAAACGACTCATCAGTTTTTCGGAATGGCGCCTGGTTCGCCCGTCAATTTGTCCAAGATTTGTCCTATCTTGTGCCATTCCGCGTGGCTTGATTTTGTCGTTGTCAACATGCTGTGAACGACGAGCTGGTTTGTCTTGTCTTTGATGGTTCGGGCGGTTTCCTTTGAAGTTCCCGCTCGATCAACCCGCATCAGCCATTTGACATGTTGATCGTAGTGTTTCACGTGTTTTGGCGTTTCGGCGTTGCTCACCAAAATCGAATCGTACTTTGCGGGATGGTGGGACAAGGTTTGTGGCCAGCATGTTGTATGGCGGTCCGGAGGGTAGTAGAGATACTTGTGGAGGTCAAATAATTTTGCGATCGATTCACGTTCCAGTGTTATCGGATGATCTTGTCTTGGCGTTGGGAGATCGATTTTCAGTGAAAATTGTCCGCGTTGTTCGTTGTGGCGTTTTACGTGTTTTCACGCGTTTTTATGGCGTTGTACAACACCACAAATATAAATGTCAAAAGTCTGATGCAGTCGGTCAACATCCAAACATACGAGGTTGGAATTCGCTGAAAAAGACGACTTAGCAATGCGTAATTTCCACACCCCTTTACTTATGGCAAAAGTCCACCTGGCTTCATGGAGTTCCCTGCCGTGGCCAACAGATTCTCTACATTTCCTTTGACATGGTGAGCTCTAACTATGTTGCCCACAATCTCAATATTCATGCATTCCACTCTTAGAACCCGCAGATTCCGATGAATTAACTGGAGGTGGCGACACTGGCATTGATAAACCTAATAATTTACATGTCACAGTTGAGAATCGGTGAATTGGCTAGCAGCGATGAACTCTTGGCGACACCTTTCTCCCGGTCCAGCAAAAGTGTATATGTCTGCATATTTCCCATTCTCATTTTTCATTGTCCATTTCTGACTTGACTTCCTTCTAAGTGCCAATCTCACTCAGACCTTCAATTCACCGAAGTTTTGTCAGCTTTCAGACCGCTGAGCGTAGAGTATACACACAGCTACACGCCGTATGTTTTTACTGGCCGATGAATCCTTCTGCAAAGTTCCAATCCCTCTATATCTATGTTGCTTGTATGACTAATAATCACTCCAAACTTGATAACTTGAACGAATCCAGAACTCACTTATTCCTCTTACAAAAACACGATACAAAACCACCCACCGTAGATACATACACCCATATTAGTGTACTGCTGTCGTAGCCCTAACCGGCCTTCATACAGCGTAATAAATTGACTTATGATGATGATGATGACCAGAACTCACATCTCACATTAGAACTTGCCCGAGATCCCCGAGCTGCAGTTGAAATTCATTGCCCTAGTGTTGGAAAAATATTTTTACCGCCGTGTGGAGTCTGTGAAGAGTTTTGAGGTTTGCGGCTTGACGAACTCGCTGGCATCTCGGTGTTCAGAGTTTGGCATCATGCTAAGGTGTCCAAGAAAGTGGCATGTTCACAGACTTGATGTACAAACGACCTCTAATCAGCCCTTTCTAAGACAAGCTCGACTTCAGTTTCTTTCTGGCAGTACATTGAACATACTAAAGAAGCAGAACTGGTTACAAGATCCCATCCACTAAATCACTTTCTCTGTGGTATCATAAAGCTTCCCCCGCAGCCTCTTGCCCGAGATCTGCAGGCGGCAGTTCAACTTGCCTGAGATTCCCGAGCTGTACTGAATGTTTAGTATATGGCCAAGATGTTGAAGCAAAAAGAAATCCGAGAAACTTGTTGGCACGCCCAAGGATGAAAGGAGTTGGGTCTCAGTCTTCTCCCCACCCTCACGTCTCGGGTTTGGGAGTCAGTGTACAAAGTGTTCAGCATGCTGTGAATCATCATATGCAAAGACAAATCAATAGCCCATCAAAATCATGTTCTAGATCTATTTATTGCTTCCGAACTTCAAGGGCAAACCCCTCGACGGAGGCTGGCCTTTAACAGCCGTAAACAAAATGAAAATGAAATGAAGGTGAAAAGATAAAAATTGTGTGCCTCTCTATTTCCACGTCTCTAACGGCAAACCTGCTTCGAGAATAATCCTTGAGAAGGTGAAAATGAACAGTAGCAAATGAAGATGAAGATTCAAAGCTGCAAATGAAGATGAAAATGGAAGTGGAACTATCTCGAGGCCGGCGCTGACCGTTGGCAACTGCCTCTTTTAGATGTATTCCCTCTCATCCATGGTGTATCCCGAAGTTCTTCGGCCCCCGGGTACGCAGCACCAGTTGTTTTGCGACTGGGTCCATGATGTACCTCGAGTTCTGGATGCCGAATCTGGCGGTGCAAGTCACGCGCCGCAAAGCATTCGACATCCACACTGCGGATGGTCTCCATTCTTTAGTCGTAGGTACTGATCCTACATAAATTTTCGTAGTGAAATTGAAGTGTATTTGCGGAACATACATTCCAAAAGACCTACAGAATTGAACGGGGTTCGGCTTCATTCCCCGGAAATATAATGTGGACGGGAGTTTGTGGGTTGGGAATTATAGTCTGGGCAAAGTGAAGGGAGTTGGATCAGCGGAAAGAAAATCGGATTGAAAGCAAACTTGGGAAGAGCAGGCTCAAGTTAAGTTTGACGGGGTCGGTTGAGTATGGCACAGAATCCCACGGTGAATGAGTTCACGAGTGCAAAGGGTTAAACCGGTGCTGACTCCGAATCCCAAAGGAGTATCTATGAACGAATGAATGTAAACCAAGAAGGACTCACCGAAATTGGGTGGCAATAGAAATGACCAGGAAATGACTGTCAAATTTGAAGTCAGCTTTACGAACAAATGCAGAAAGAAGGACTGACCTGAACGACAGGCGTCGACAGCGCTTCCTCATCGTCTGAAGTCAAGTCTCGTCCTGAGTCAATTCATGAATAGTTGCACATTTGAGCTTGAGTTGGGTGGCTTACGGACTCAGTTGGGTGTGGGACGGTCCCACACCCAATTGGACCGCCTCAGAACGATTAGCCACACCATGGAACAGCTCAATTTACGAGAGGGAACTGACCTAGAGTCGAGATAATCATACCGAACCCGAACTTCTCCCCGAGATGCCCGAGTGTTGAAGACTGCTCGAAGAATTGCTGTATTAAGGCATACCATGACCATGTTTTCCAACGAACCTTGTAAGCAGCCACGGAGACCTTGTTTGAGTTGGACTGAAGCTGGAAGTTAGATGGTGGGTTGAATATCCTACAGCTACACCGGGTCATATCTGAATGTAAGCTGGCAGAGTTTCGGCATTCAATTGAGGGTATGTAGAGGTTGAGATCGAGAATCTATGGATCCATCGACGATTGAGTCAGTAGTACATCATTGTAAGATGAGTTGAAGCTACACGATGAGGACCATACCTGATTGATTCGGATTGAATGAACATTCAACGGTTGAAGTAAAAATAACATGCATGTATCACATACATATACCTGAGGACCATCAATTCAAAGTCCTGCGTAGGCTACGCCTTTTCTGCCCGAGCGAGGACATTACCAAGAAGCGCTTCGCCGACCACCACACATTTTATGCTGTACCTAAGATCCAACACCAGTCATCAGCGACACACACTCATTCAGAGAGATGGTGAATAAGCTCACATATTGGGTGGTCCAGGAATTGGGTGCCAGCCTGGTGCTCCAGCCGTGATGCAGATCGCACTCGAATAGTTGGCACTGACATAGTTGTGATTGAAGAGAAGCAAGGAAAACAGTGAGAAGAGGAAGACCCAGGCCTGGAAGCAGTTTGCAGCTACAACTTCCGAGCTTCGAGTTTCTTGCAGCCTCTGCTTATGAGAGACCAGTTTGTGGCAGCCAATTCTCGCCCCAATTCACGGCAAAAGAAGTCTAGAAGCCCTCCAGAGGTAGCACTGAGAGCATGGACAGTGATAGAGGCCAAAGCCAAAGATTACACTGGAGAGCGAGCTGGAAAAATCAAAATCAACGTAACAGCCAAGTGGCGACAGTCCGGGCCGCAGCCGATGGTATCAATCCTTGATTCTTGATCAATATGACTTTGCTTTCGTTGTTCATGCCAATTCTGTGATTTCTCAACCATTTCACTTTCTATGATTTTTTTCCAGCCCTAACTAAAGGGCAGAATAGAGGATCTCTCGGATAGAGTTCGAGGCCAGGTCCCAAAAAACCGGAATCCGGGCATTTTTTGTCCGGACAGATTTTGGCGAGACTTCCCAGTTTTTTTCCGGTTTGGACCTGGCCTAGGGCTCCCGTAACCGTCCGAAAACGGCAACTTTGCATTCTCACGGCCTCAAAAACACAATTTCCTCGCACCGCACGTTTTCGCGGGGTTTTCGGTGTGTACTTGCAAATTCGAGTCAATACGGGCCATTTGAAGTAATTCTGGCTGATAATTTGCAGAACTTGTTCTGAATTCTGAAATTTTTGTCTGGTTTGGACTTGGCATTTTGGTCGGCAACCCGCCATTTTTTTGTCCGGTTTGGACCTGGGTTTGAGGTCCAAAATCCCAATTTTTTGTCCAGTACCAGACCTGGCCTCAAACCCTATTATCAGAGGTCCTCAGAATAGCTGCTATGGGGGAACATCAATGGGACTGTGACCATTTAAATCATGCCGGGTGCTGCCGGGGTATATACTGTAACATCAGTAAGAGACAAAGTTGTACTTGAACACAAGCATACCTTGCATCAACGTAGCATTCAAACTGAACTACTTCGACTTCGGAAACATCTGCGAAGGGCGACAGCACATTTAGAAGTCATTGTGTTTGCGTTCAAAGCTGGTTCCGTACCTTTGAAACGCGGAGTGGCACACTACTGTAAGTTGATACCTGGAAGGCAACGACGCGCAGAGCGACCTGAAAGGACTCAGTACATTGAACTCCCATGTGGGTCGAGCATACCTTGATAGATCCTCGACCTCGACTCAGCGCTGAAGATCAGGTTCGCGGTCAGAAAGCTGATTTGGATGTAAGAGAACTAGACAAAAGGAGCATCAGAGAAGCACAGGCAATGAGGGGATAAGTTGGGAGTAGAACTAACCTATAGCTGAGTATATAAGCAAGTCGCAGTGAGAGCCGGTGAAGCAGCTGTCTGCGTACAATTGAGCATGAGAAACACGTACAAAAACACTCGCCAATCATCTGAGGGATATAATTGTCTGGAGGGCAGAATTTTGAGGCCGAAGAAGCGCTGGCGGAAAGAAAGGGAGGGACTCGGGGCGTTAAACGAAGCTGAGAGTACGTACCTACTGCTTTTGTTGTGGGAGGTGCTCTGAGGAGGTCCTCTCGCAGGTCATTTGAGCCGAACCACGAGAGCTGAAGTGCCCTTGGCGTATCCCACTGATCGGGGCCATCAGGCCATGTAAGACATCTGCTTCCGAAACCTTGGTGTCTGTAATGACAAACAATATGGCTAGGCTCTCTCTGATTTTGAGTGTATTCGGGAACCGGACACTCCATGACTTCAAACTCCACAACTCCATCGGCAGGCGCGGCACCCGAATCGGAGTTTGATTGAACCGATTGACAGCTCTGCCAAACATTGGAACAAGCGTGAATCTCTTGCTTAATGATGTTCTCTGGCCAATGGCATTGTTTCTCCTCTATTTCAATTACACAGGCACTTTGCTGTGGCAATTTCGCATGAATCACTGCAGAGTTCAAGCCGCGCTGCCAGGAATTTATATGTTTGTTCTTTTGCTTGCTGGTCATATTATGTGTCGCTTGTGTGCCCACTGGCCGAACGGCGCGGTCTGCCTGCACCAGGGCCTATCCATTTATCATTTTCCTCTCCGAGTCACCGCTCAATTTTTAAGAAAATATTTGTTGACTTTTGATGTTTCCTCAACTAAGGGAAATGATACAACAATAAATAGCCACCTTCGGGGGTTGGTGCCGGCGGTGCCGCTGGTCTGACTGAGCTGCATAGCTGCACCCTGACTTACTTTGTGGGAGTCATGGAGTTTTTGAGCCCCAAACTTTGTGTGATTCTCGCTGACTGCAACAATCCCAAATGTAGGCTTAGATAGTACAGAGATGGGAATTGAATGCGACTCAGTGAAAACTGCAAAGTTGAAAACCAAGAGACAAAGATCAAGCCGCGAAGCGGCAATGCCACGGAGCGGCCCGAGGACTCGTTGCCATGCGCACGCAGTGGCCCAAAACCCAAGTGATAGTGTGACCATAGTCTCTCGCAGCCAGACGCTTCAACCGATGATGCTCGTACCTCGCTTGTTGAAGTCTGTTATTAACCGCGGGGGTCGGATCGTGTAGCCGGCTTATTACGCAATCTCATGTAAGCAGAAATCAGCGGTTCCTCGATTCGGCCCTGCACGAAATTGACTAAGTTTAAGTAAGGGCACAGCTGTTCTGGGTACTATGAGAGCTCACTGTCTGATTTTTCTGGTGAATTTTGAGCAAGGTTTAAATATCTGGGGTGTCAATCATTTGAGCGGTCGGCTTCGGTCGGCTTTAGCCGGGCTTTCGACAAACCAAGTTTCAGGTCGTTTTGCGAGATTTCAAGTCGAGAGGATGTTGGTAAAAGGCGATTTGACTCTACTGGGTGCAAATCAGATGAAAAATCGCGTCGTTTCACCCCAGTTTCGTTGGCCACGACTTCTGCTTACATGAGATTACATAATAGCGCGGCTACGCGATCCGACCCCCGCGGTAACAACAAGACTAGTGTGACCATCCCAATCCCTTTGAAGATGGTTTGGGCTACCTTGATTTTCCTCTCTATCTCGTGCTTTGTGGTCCCCATAGACACCTCGACATTGGCCATGTTTATCAATAAGATTCCATGATTAAAAGGATCATTGACAGCAGCTTGAGCAGGTTGATTCACCGGAGTTTGAGGCAAATTTTTCATCACCGGAATTTCACCAATCCTGGGTGTATAGGCGAAATATTGGCGGAATATTGGCGGAAATATTGGGCTGCTATTATTTCGACAATACACCGTGTATTGGCGGAATATTCACGCGCGTTTTGAACTTGGCAAATTTCTGGCACCGTGGACGCTTACATAACATCACCCTCTTGCTTCTTTCCTCCATGGCGCGATGACGCGACCCCGATTGCGGCTCAACCACTGCTTCAATCCTCTTGAAACTCTGGAATCTTCTCCTCCTGCTTGCTCCCCTCCCCTAGTCGAGGTTTCTAGCTGGTCCCATCCAAAATGCACCCACGACAGATCATTCCCACCTGTGACCAAAGTTGTCTTCCCGCGGTGGCTCTCACGCGTCCCATCTCCCAAATTCAACCCAAATTGCAACTATCTGCACCTACAAGGAACCTGGGTTGCCAATCAGACTACGCAGCGCAGCCCTGGATGTGGAACCCCGCCAATGGCTCGGTATCTATTTCGCACTCTTAAATCCACACTTCTTGCATCTTATCTGAGTCAACTGATGGACCTTCACAGCGTATCTTACCGTTTCAATTCCGGACTCGAGAGATATGTGGTGGCGCGTCGCACACCGGCCGCAGATCACGACATATGGGGAATATCGCCCAGAACATAAGGCGCGTGGTTCTTCATTAATATTCCCTGCTCTCTTTAACCAACATTAGTCTTGGAGTAGGGCAGACCATCTGTGGTGATCTCACAACATAGTGCGATCAGGGCATAATTAACATCGATATCAAAACCCCGTTGGGTTCCTGAAGCAATGTGGCTAAATACTCTGACGGTGGGAGCTCCCTCCCCGTCTTCCAATGCACATGCTCACGTACCCTCGGCCTCCATTTTCAGATGTAGCATCCCATGCAATTCCACGAGTACCACATTTTCGTGCGCTGCCTTTGCCGGTGCGTCGTCCAGACCTCCGCTCTCATGATTATTACTGGATTATCGCAGTTTAGGTCCTGAGAGGGCGCAAAACCTTTTTGACGTCCGCTCGTTAAGTACGTCGATATGAGACCTATATATTGTTACCCTCGTCCTTACTCAGTCCCACATAGCACGCTGCACCTCCCTCATCACTCTACGCGACGTCGCTGACATGTGCCACCGCCGGCGGGAAGCAATTTCCAGCAGACGCCGGGCTTTGGATTTGCGCTCCGCATGGTGCGTGTGTAACCTTTTTTGCATGTTTATCTCTTTTACTCATCGTACCTTGCTACTCCAGACACAATTATCATCGGCATTCCTTTCTTTGGGTGAAAACTCCACGGCAAGGTGCGCACCTACTTCCCGTGTTTCTATTTGCTATCTTTTTCGCCTCCTTCGCGCCGTCATGCACTGCAGCTGAATGTTCGCGGCTCAGTGCGTGCGGTTTGTGGTACGTCGAGCTCGTCCGCATGTGCGCGTGTCGACTCCTTTTCGGCTTCGCTTCGGACATGAGGGTAAACGGGACACCGGCTATTGTTACCATACTACTTTGTCCACCGTTGTTGTAGCACAAATTGAATAAAACAATGAGTTCACGACCAGAATGTAGCAAAGAATAGGAGGGAGGAAAAGCTCACGCCAATATTCCACCAATATTAGCCCAGAACAGGATATAGTGGCGCAATACTGGCTCAAGCTTTTTTCGCCAATATCCCGCCAATATCCCGCCAAAACAGGGAATATTGGCGGGATATCAGCGACCAATTTTTTGGCTCAAACTCCGATGTGTACATACTGTGTGCTTCAACATATTCTGATTTGAGGTTCTGAACCTCCCCCAGCAGTGTCCTAAGTGCATTTGCCTCAGCACTGTGAGGCAAACCACACATATCTAAGAGACTTTTTGCTCTATCAGCCAGCAATATGCCTTGCACGTAATCACCTAGTCTCAGCCAGTTAAGTGCCTCTGCACGGAGTGCATATGCTTCTCTGGATAGATGTCCTGTTACTCTGGCCAACCTACAGGCCTCCTTTGCATAGACTTGTCCAGTAGTGTAGTCACCAACAGACCATTTGATGAATGCAAAGTTGATGAACACCCTAGATTGTTTTTCATTATTTCCGGTGGACTGCGCCAGAGAGAGTGCAGATTGGCTAGATTTTATTGCCATTGGATTTTGGCTATGGTTGGTGTAATAAATTGCTAGTGCAAGATGAAAACTGCCTGTGTAATATGTGAGCTTTATAGCACCAACTTTGAGTGAAAGCGTACACTTCAGATCAGGATTATTAAAGTAGTTGCAGCATTCCTTGCCTCGAGTTTCTAATTCCCGTGAATTATTTTGATGAGACCCCCGTGCAAGCCTCCATGAATTGAAGGTCTCAGTGATTACATAAACCTCCAGTTGGGGGTCACCAATTTGTGCCAGCATTGGACCAATTAGGTGAAACAGAGATATGTCTCCTCTCTCACTGAGTTGGCTGAATCGATTCAGATGGCATGCACAGTAGATAATGGCAACTAGATCTGGATGTTCTTGGTGTAGAGTATTCTGGAGGATGTTTTGAATATTTGAAAAGTTTGATGCAATTCGGGAGATGGATGACATTCCTGATGCCTTGCCGCCATATTCCCTATACAACTCAAGGAGCTACTGAAAGTGTTTGAAAAGTGGTCTGATCATTTGATCTGTTGCGGGTAGGAAATTCTGCATATACTCCCTAATAGGCACCAAAGCTTTCAGCCGTTGATGGCCATCAATATAAGCTAAAGCAGTTCGAAGCAATGCTGTTTTGCAACCAAGAATATCCTTGATTGGAAATTTTGTTTGCTTCAGCTCCACTTCTGAGAGCCCATCTGGGAGTATTGACAGCAGGCTTAGCAAATCTTGGGAATGTGGCACAGAAGTCATTCTGGCGCTTGAAAGTGAGAGTGAGATGGATAGTTGAAGGTTGGATCTTTTGTTGTAACCCTCCGATAAGAGAGCAATTCTCGCAGTCTCCCAGCGCGACAATATTTTGGAACAACCTTCCGTATCCACCAAATGGGCCAGAAGACCGATCACTAGTGGCATATTGTCTGTCAAGGTAAGGATTTGGTTTACTTCCTCATTTGAATGGCCATCATCAGCAATGTCAACAAACATTTTTTGGGCAGCATCCTGTGACAATGGTTCCAAGGGCAGCAAAAACGGCCTAGTCCACTTCACTTGGGATGGTCTTTCTGCTCCTCGCATTGTGATCTGGTACTTTATCAGTAAACCTGTCAGTTACAACCCAAATACACCAACCATCAATGCCAGACTGGTTATATCTGTCAGGAGAGACAGGAACTCCTCAATCTCTTTGCGAGATTCAGCTGGGTCCCAAAGTGTCTCGAGATTGTCAAGAACCAACAAGTGGGTGGAGCATTGGAAAGGTGTCTGAGAACTGCTTGGGTGAGATCTTTCCCTGGTTTGAGGCCTAGATGAGCGCCAATGATGTTCACGAGTTCAACATTATTTGTTGAACCATCGCATGCAATGAAAAACCGATTGGCATGGTATTTGGCGGTATTTCGTGGTGATGCAAGACTGCTCTGGATAGACTGGTCTTTCCCATTCCACCTGCACCCAGAATGGCAATTCTTGGACTTGCTTCACTAAAAAGCTTGAGGATTGTAATCCTGCCGGCTCACATCGGCCCGATCCAGCTTACGTACACTAGTCATCTCTTGTCGTTTACCTTCGTGTCTCGTCGTACCGCGTGTTCGCTCGTCCGTCCTCGAATATACCGTGGTCTTGTTGACTTGCGTGTGATTCGAGTTTCTAGTGTTTCCTGCCGGCCGCAGGCTTCCACTTTTTTTTCACTTTCCACCACGGACCATTCCAGTGTTTCCTCTCGACATCTATACACGCCGCACATTCTCCTGCGTCACATTCAACTGGCGACTGTTCTTTCAAGCCTCCACTTTCCCTGGATCCCACAGACCGCCACAGCACTTTTTCGTGCTGAGTTCACGCCACGTCATCACCTCGCGTGCCTCGTCATCGATTAACGCCGCATCCCTGCGTCCCCGCTCGCCCGGTCGTCTCGCATCCTGGTGACATCTACCTCGCCAGCCATAGCGCTTAGGTGCCGTGCTCGTTGCCCTGCTCATCTTTCCTACCACCACCCCACCCTGCTATCGCCTCGCTGCTCTCGTGGTCGCCATTGTTCCCACTCCACCTCACTGCTTTCGGTGGCTCGACTTCCCACAAGCGTCCCCCTCGCCCTCACGTTCGTCCTCCTTGCATTCCTGTGACCATTGTGGTTTGCTTGACTGCCGACGTGCTTGCTACGTTACTGTGTCACCGTCGGCACCGTTTTCACCGCCGTGTTTGTGGTAGTCATCACCCGGTTGTTGTTGTCCGCATCCTTGTGCCCTTGGTTGCCGCTGCTGTGGACCTTCCTTGCGCGATATGCTTCGCCCCGCCACATCAGCCACACTACCGCTGCCGCATTCACCGCAGTATTCTTGTCGCGGAAACTCGGTCCCTATCATATCCCATCTTTTAATATCGACTTCTTCCTTCTGGCCATCTCCCCGACCTTCCTTGTGCGAATTCCGCCATGACCCCATCGCCGCACCCGTGACCCTCCTGGATGGACCAGTCCCTGTTTGCAATACGCTTCGGCCTACGGTACACCTGTGACCCCTGTTGGAGATGTCCTTGTTCGGACTGGGCGCGTCCGGTAGTTTTTGTCATTTCGAAGATCTGGACTTTATTGGTGCTTCATACTTACTATTTGGACTGGTACTCAAGTTTTTAGGGATGGGGAGAGTGTAATCCTGCCGGCTTACATCGGCCCGATCCAGCTTACGTACACTAGTCATCTCTTGTCGTTTACCTTCGTGTCTCGTCGTACCGCGTGTTCGCCCGCTCGTCCGTCCTCGAATATACCGTGGTCTTGTTGACTTGCGTGTGATTCGAGTTTCTAGTGTTTCCTGCCGGCCGCAGGCTTCCAAGGATATCTGTAAGTTCGCCTTCACGGCCATGAAGTATCTTTGGTTCTGCTGGGAGCATTGATATGGAGGTCGAACTACAGTGGTGAGAATACTACAAGCTGAAGGGCCATATGTGGTCCTACCTTGCATACAAATTAGAGTAAACTTGACTAATCTGCAGAATGGTCATTGTTGATTCTCTGAGAGGATATGATCACCTACTAAGGATGCTGAATCTGCAGTGCCTGCAGTCCATAATGCCTAGAGCTTAGGCCCCCTACGTATGATTAATCCCTAGAGTGTAGGGGGCTCCGAATTCCGCCGGATTTTCAGCTGAATCCTAGGAATGTGGGGAATAATAATATCCCAATAATATTCTGTGGGCCAAGACTGAAGCATTGGGCCCATTCTGACCTAGGGCTACTGCCCGGGACTACCATGGGGTAGGTTCGGGTGTGTTAATATTTCAACACCTACATACTAGGACTTAGCCGACCGGTGCCAAAATATTTGCCTAGCCATGAAGCCAGGAATGGGCCGACCACCAGCAATAATATTGTTGCACCTTGGGCACTGTGTTCAGCCGATGGGTTCCATAATATTCTGAGCTCAGCATGATGGGACTTGGCCCATCAGCCCCCTGGGGGACCAAAATATTATTCATCTTCACAGTTTTGGGGTCGGTGTGATAAGGACCGCGGTGCCACTAGGCGAATATGTGGGATCACAAAGTGGCTGGTTTGTCCTCTAGGGCTCTTTAAAGTTGGTTCCTAATAGAACGTGAGGCTATAGGTGGTCTGCTTTGTTGGATCCGAGTGTGTGTGTTGGTCGAAGGTCGAAGGTGTGTGTGTGTGTGCGAGACCCGAGTGCTCGGGACGGGCGAAGGCGGTTTACGAGTGCTTGGAAGGGACGTTGGCGGTGTCCGGTAACCTGTAGTCAGTATTCTCGGATGTATAAATGAAAGGCAAATCCTTGAGACGACGTCCCTTGGCGGTGGTGACGAACAAGCGCGTTGGTGGTCAACTCGAGGATGTAATTGGGGGATAGAGGTACAAGGTCAGGATAAGAACTCAGCGTTGGACTAGAGTCCTCGACTGGAACTGTCTCCTTGTGGTAGCTGACTGGGAACTGAATCCGAAAGTCCACAAGTAATTGACTGACTACCCTCGATTCGTCCGACGCCTTTTATACCTTTTCCAAGCCAGTCACGTTGTCCGTCCCGTCGGCGTCCACAGCCTCGTTCCACATGCTCCTCGAGCCTCTTTCGACCTTCCGTGGCATTTCTGAGCTCCCAGACTGCCGATATTCGCGGACGTTGAGCTTCACGAGCACTCAGAGGTGTCGAAATTCCGAAATAGCACCGTTTCCGAGTGTTCGTAAGGGATTCGCAATGTTCTGAGTCGTCGGAATGTGGTGAAATAGGTTATAATGGTGGATAGGACGTGGGGGAATGGTCGTTTGGTCGCAGACATGGCTATCCTGCCGTCGAGGGTCGTTCAAGAGTCGTTTGTAACGTTGTATGGGGGCTCGGAAATGGCGCAAGTTCGTAAGTCGCAACGGTGCGCGTGGTCAGGTCTCCCCGCGAAGCCCGAGTGTGCCTGGCGTGCCTGGTTGCCATCCTGGCCGGGTTCGGTGCTCGTACGAGTCGTCGTAAACACTGGGATCGTCGAGTAACGAGTTGTTGGAAGTAGATCCGAATGAGGCAAGGTCGTTTCCTAATTGGGCGAATCTTGAGTGAGTGGGAATTCCGAGCCGTCGCGTCTCGTCCGGACAGGCCATGAGGCGGTGTGAGCAGTGCAGCGCGAACACAAGCCTCACATCGGCCGACCACCAACAAGAATATTATTTGACCTACACATTAGTGTTGGGCAGTACTCCCAATAATATTTTGAGCCCAGGAGACCAGGACTCAGCTGATCTATCTTTGAAGGACAATAATATTATTATACCTACTGACTTTAGCATCGGCTGACTAGTAAAATAATAATATCACATCTGGTGTCAGTACTCGGCTGATGCTCCCGATAATATTTTATGCTTAGGAGAGTGAGGTTCAGCCCATCCATATTCTGGAAGCTATAATATTATCATGCCTAACACCCCTAGGTTCAGCTAACCAGTGCCAATAATATTATCGCACCCGGTTACCACTGTTCGGCTGATCAGTGTAATAATATTTTGGGCCCAACATAATGAGGGTTGGCTCATCGGTGTTTTCACAGGAAATAATATTATTGCACCTAGGAGTCCTGGGACCGGCCGACCACCATATAAATTATTATTTTGCCTGAGTACTGGTGTTCAGCTGATGTGGTAGATAATATTTTCAGCCCAAGATGTTGGTGGTCAGCTGCTCGAGATTTCCGCAGAGCATAATATTATCATACCTAGTGATGAAGGATCAGCTGACCACCAGTAGTTTACAGCTTGCAGCTTATGAGCATAGCCACTGATTGGATCAACAATATCCACCTCCTTCTTCCCAAAAAGGAAATTAAATTGAGGATAGTGGTTTATGGGCAGGTTTCAGATATTGTGCAGCCAGAACTTCTTTAAGGCTTCTGTACCAGTTTGAAGGGCATGTTTTCTGATCTTCTGGCCCTTATAGGAGGCTACTAGGTGAACAACCGAAGTTTTTACACCTCATTTTCAGCCCACACTCATCAAAATGTTGTGAATATCATCCCCATCTTTACAATACCATGTGTATAAAGCCTGAAACCTTGCTCATTCAAAAGGTATTGGGATATTATTATTCCCCACATGCCTAAGATTCAGCTGAAAATCCGGCGGAATTCGGAGCCCCCTACACTCTAGGGATTAATCATACGTAGGGGGCCTAAGCTCTAGGTAATTATGGACTGCATATTGTGGAATCTGAGCTGGAGAGTGTCTCAATGATATCAAGCACCTCCTGGTGCCTGGCTTGTACATGTTCTTGCATCTCCTTGACCTCAGTGATGATATTAGTGCTCTTAATAGTGTCAGTACTCAAGGCTTTTCCCCCATACCACAGTGTTCACCTGAAAAAAATCAAGCCCCTGTTGCAACTCTGCCTTGCAATCCCGAAGCAAGGCACCCATTTCTCCCTGTCGGAAGAATGTTTTGACTTTTTTGCCACTTTGTTGCGCCTCGACAAAGGTATAGATCTTGTGGAGAGTCCTAAATTATCTGTCAGTCAATGACAGACTCAATCAAGATCAGATACCAACTGAGTAAAATTTGCAATGTGACTCAAGACACTTGGAGTCAATTCCACCCCAGTATCCGACTTGATATAAATTCCGATAATTGCATTGAGTATTTTGTGAGCTTGCTCCATCAACTCATTGCAGTTATTCTTGTTTTGTTTGATGTTCTAGGGCTCCAGTCAAGAATTGAGCCAATAATGATTAGTGGGAAATATACCTCCACTAATTCCAAAAGAGATTGTGTGGTATTCAAAATGGCCTCCAGCCGGAGATCTTGAGAGTGTCCGCAAGGAGTTGCAGGCTACTCATTGTGATGTTCAAACATTTTGAGACATTATTCAAACGAATGTCAGTTATAGTCGGCTGACGGGGCATGTTGTTAAAGGGTGTGTAGCCATTTACAAATACCCAAGCCTTTATATCCCAGAGAGTCCTGGGAAGTGTTGTTCTCATTGGTTGCTGTTCATCTTTTCCTGTGTGCATTAGATTTGATATCTGTACCATCCGGATGCACTCTCACATCGTCCTAAAATTTGCTCTGGTATCACTGCGGATACATGTAGAACAATGCCGCAAGATGGTTCATGTTTATTGATCAGAAGGTGGAATGACAGTTCACTGTTTGATATTTGAATGAATCTTCCTTCCTACATCTTGTGATGACTGTTGACAGATTCATATGGAGGTGGGGATAGATCATGGGTCTACAATTCTTCGGACTCAACATGTTTGTTTCTGACCTGCAAGCCTGAGCCTTCCTTCCTATTAAATCAATTCAGGCAGTTGCCAATAGTGGTGAGAAAGACCTTGGGAACGGCTCTGGAACCTCCCATCGGCTGCCCAAAAGATCCGCTGCAACCGTGGCGGTGATGATGGCCGTACAAGAAAATGTGCCAGGCATCCCATTTTCCGAATATCCAGCGGATATGGACTGTCCAATGTCCCCAGAAATATGCTCAGAAGGTACCGCCAAAGCAAGTGTCCCACAATCACATTCACCACAGAGTCGTCGGCCTGGTGATGTTCAAAGTTCGGATTGTGGTGAACTTGAAAGTGTCAAACAAAAACACTCGGGCGGCGGTCTGCATGTGCACCAATTTGTTCCGTTGTGCGCTTATCAACGGTCTGGAGAAAATGACACGGTGTGCTGCACATTGATGTGCACCCCAATAAGTTACTGAATGGTTTAACTAGTCTTTCAATTGCCTCCTAAAACCTGTTGGGTAAATGCAATATGGTTTTTCAGTGCTTATACACAATAGTTGAGCTTGAAATCTACCAGTTATGGCAAAGCAAGGGGAACTCCGGATTTGAAAGTTGGATGGGGGGTCAATAAGTTTTTTTTTCAATCTTGATTTGACACCCCCCCCCCCCCCTTCAAAATGTTGACTTCCTCGATATTCGATCTGAATCAAACATGGTCCTGAGTCACGCAAAAGCTAAAGCAACCCTCGAAAGCTTTGCCACTGAGGTTCCCGATGCACCATGCGACATAGTCGAGGCATAGCGAATAAAAAGGCAGAAATTGATGGGTGGCTGTGGAATCAGTCCGCCGGCCCATTAGCAACCATTTAAATGATTGTGCTCCAGTTGTGATGTTTTCAGAGGGTTGGAAGTTGGGGACGAGCCTTTAATACTGCCCCACAACTTTTGTACAATTCAGAACTACATTTGAAGAAGGTTAAATATCGGGGAGACCGAAATTTTTCTAAGTCAATTTGATTAAGTTACGTACAACTTTGATCTCTGTTTTCCGTACTAAGTTCTCCCAGACTCTATGTTCGAGCAACCCTGCCGCCACTTTTTTTTCTTTCTCAATTTTGCTTCGTTGATTCTAATTCTTTTTGCATACCATTACTAACATGGTTGCTCAACATAGAGGCTGGTTACGAGACTACCCACCACATCAATAGGTGTTGAGAGGGGAGAAGCCCATGCGGAGTTGAGTGACAGCAGATGAGAGTCTGCGGGGGAGGGTCACTGGTTGGGAAATTCAAGTTTTTCAGTAGAATTTTTGGTGAAAAATGTTGTTTGTTTTTCAGACATTTTTCACTGAAAATAGTGGTGAAAAATTTAAACTTTTTTCACCACTTTCAAACTTTCTTTCAAGTTTTTCACCTTAGGCTCAAGAAATGGTGAAAATATTTCAAGTTTTTCAGCTACTTTTTCAGTGAAAAATGTCTGAAAAACAAATGACATTTTTCACCAAAAATTCTACTGAAAACTTGAATCTTCCAACCAGTGGGTAGAGGACGAGTAAAGGGCGATTGGGATGAGTGAGGGGGGAACCTGTTGATGGCGCGAAGCTGCCGACCACTTACATAGTTCAGGGGGTTTCTACGTAGTCCTACGTAGTTTGGGGGGGTTTCTACGTAGTTCTGTGTAGTTCAGGGGGCCCAGTAAAGAAAAGTAACCATTGTTTTTACTCCGCCTTACTATCCCCCCTTTCACAGCTTTCTTACATTTCATTTCATTAGAACTCAGCTACTTTTCAATACATCTCAAACGTGTACTACGATTATTAACTGACTATTTACAGCCATTTGCGGAACTTAGGGCGCAGGTCCTTTTTTTTTTTTTCCACACTTTTCAACGAGGATGGTCATTTTGAGCTCAGTTCTTGTCCGTTTGTCTCGAGAGTATGCTCATTGTGCCCGCAATGAAAATGCGGAGGGCACCACGGTCTTCGTTTTCCCTGATGCGATCATAATTGCCTTATTGGAAAATGTCGCCCTTTTTGTACAGAACTTGTCGCATCCTCTGTGCTGTGGTCAGATTGACCTATGAATTTGATATGATGTCTTTATGAGTATTACGAAGGGCTGGACGGACTGGTATTTCCTCATATTGTATTTATTTCTTGTATACAAGGTATTCAGATATCCCACATTATGAGAATGCAGAATACCGGTGAACTAAGACACACATTCAAAATCCCGGTCTGTCCAGCCCTCAGTGATTTGGCCTCTCGTAGAAAATTTCATTGTTCTCAGGACATCATATAATCTTATAATCCTCTGGAATCAGGACCAATGTGTAGCCCGGATAGATCTAGGACAAGGAACAAGGTGATTCACAGTATATTGTCACACACTGATCATTTCACTTCCTAGTTTGTGAGAGTGCCCACAAGTAATCAACAAAGAACTAAATTTCAAACAAAAGAAATAGGTGACATTTGATGGGAAACTCAAATCGCAACTGCCTCAGCTTTTGCTTCATTCCATCTCTAGCTCAGTTTCAGATAAATCCTCCTCCTCCTCCACATCCTCCACCTTCCCCACAGGTGCATTGAGTGCAGCCAGATGGTTGAGGTTATGTTGGTGCTGCTCCCTCACATCTTCATCAATTCTGGCAAGTCTCTCCTCAACAGCTTGGATCTGTTGGGTCTGTGATGAGCACTCAAAGAGTGGCCTCGCCATCTCCCAAAGCTCCAAAGCTTTCAGAAAATTATGATTCTTCTCAGATATGTCTCCAAGTCGAACCATGCATTCAGCTCTGCTGCGGTGGATATCCATCTGAGTGAAACCTTCTAAGGAGAGCAAGAACAGGGATGTAGCTGTGACTTCATCATGCTCCCTGAGAAATATATCTCCAATGAATCGCAGTGCCTTGTAGATTCCTGGCCTCTCTTTCCGCTTGAGTGAGTGTGCCAGGAAAACTGTGCTCCATGTTGGATTATGAGATGAACCTTCCCAGCGACTGACATCCCCGAGTCTCTCCAGGCAGTAGCTTGCTAACTCAGCACATTTCCCCTGTATTGCACAAAGACATTGGCAAAACAACAAGCTTGACATATCTCCCTCCCTGAGATTGAGATCGGCCTGAATAACATCACAGGCAGTTACTAGTCTGTTGAGCTCCTTTACTTTAAAGATAGTTTGAGCAACATCAATTTTCCTCTGTATTTCATGCTTTGCAACACCCATTGACACCTCAATCTCAGCAATGTTCAGTAGTGATAGCCCATGGGTATATGGATCATCATGGCCTACCACAGTCTTTTGAAGAAGCTGACTGTAGATATTGTATCCTTCAACATATTCTGATTTGACTTGATGGATGTGTGCCACAGTCATCACAAGTAAATCACCTTCGAAGGTATGCACCAAATTACAGAGATCCAGGAGGACTTTTGCTCTGTCTAGAAGCAATAGGCAGTGTGTGTACCTCCCCAGTGTTTGCCAGATGAGTGCCTCAGCTCGCACTCCACATGCTTCATGATACAGGTCACCACCACTTCTGGCCACTCTTTGTGCCTCCTGTGCATTTGATCGGCCAGCAGTGTAGTCACCAAGAGACCAGTTTGCAAATGAAAGGCCAATCAGGATTGTGGCTTTCTGTATAGGGGATCGTGCCAGAGAGAGTGCAGATTGACCATGTTTTAGGGCCGTTGATGGGTTGTGGTCCTTGGACATGGAATGGAGAGCAAGGGAAATATAAAAACGATCTACAGATGCATAAGATTCAATGTCTGAACATCAAGTAAAGAACATACCTTTCAGGTCTGCATCAACATGGTGGATGAGTTCATGGCCCCGTATGATCAAGTCCTTTGAAGAAGAATTTGCGGAACACCATGAGGTCAAAACCTCAATGATGATGTGCATCTCTAGTTGATGATCGCAAAGCTGCGGGAGCATCGAAATGATGTGGTGAAGAAGAGGTATCACATCTCCATGATTAATTACACGGTTGAACTGGTTCAAAAGACATGCAAAGCGTCCGCTGTCAATTAGATTTGGATGTCCAAGGTATAGACCTTTTTGGACAATGTTCTGGATGTTGCCAAAGTTGGATTTAACTCGTGAGACAACTAGACTCCCTGTCTGCTTGCCAGCATGACCACCCCATACTTCAAGGAGCTCCTTAAAGTGCTTAAAAAGTGGTCTGATCATTTTGTTTGATGCAGGCAGCAACTTCTGCATGTATTCCCTGATAGGTACCAAGACTTTGAGCCGTTTATGCTCATCGGTGTACGCCAAAGTAGTACGAAGCAATGCCACCTTGCAACCAAGGATGTCCTCAACTGGAAACTTGCTTTGCTTAAGCTCCACATCTGAAAGTCCATCTGGTAGTATTGAGAGCAGAGCCAGGAGATCCTGAGTACCACGTATAGATGCGATCCGAGGACTTGACAGTGAGAGTGAGATTGAAAGTTCAAGGTTGGATTTTTTGTCGTAACCTTCAGATAAGAGTGAGATTTTCTCAGTCTCCCAGCGGGATAATATTCTTGAACACCCTTCGGTATCAACTAGATGAGCCAGGAGACTGATGGCAAGTGGCACATTATCTGTCAGGCCAAGGATTTGGTCTACTTCTTGCATCAGGTGTTTGGCATCTGCAATATCAAAAAACATCTCCTTGGCTGCGTCTTTTGCCAAGGGTCCCAGCGGTGGCAAAAAAGGGTGAGTCCACAGCACTTTGGAGGGTCTCTCTGCTCCTCGCATTGTGATCTGGGGTGGCTTTATGAGTGAAATTGTGAGGGTAAAGGAAACCATACAGACCATCAATGCTACACTGGGTATATCCGTCAGATGAGAAAGAAACTCCTCAACCTCATTCCGGGATTCAACAGGTTCCCACAATGTCTCGAGGTTATCAAGAATCAACAAACTGGGTGGAGAATTAGAAAAGTGTTGCAGAACTCCTTGGGTCAGGTCCTTCCCAGGCTTGATACCAAGATGGGCTCCAATGAGACCTGCAAGCTCGACCTTGCTTGATGTAGTGTCACAGGCAACGAAGAACCGATTTTCGTGATATTTGGCGGTAATCTCCACTCGATGCAAGACAGTTCTCGCTAAACTGGTCTTTCCCATCCCACCAGCACCTAGAATGGCTATCCTGAGACTACCCTGACCAAAAAGCTTCAGGATATCTGCAAGCTCCGCATCACGACCATGGAATATTTTTGGTTCCGCTGGCAGCATTGAGATGGAGTTGGAGCTAATGCATGTATAAGAACAGAAGAGACTGGTGGTGCGGAGCTGTGTACCTGGCAGATGAGCTGGAATAAACATTGCTAATCTGCATTACAGTCAATACTGAGTCTCCAAAAGAGATTATAACATACTGAGGATGCCGAATCCGAACTGGAGAGTGTTTCTATGATATTGAGTATCTCCTGCTGCCTGGCCTGCACCTGCACCTCCATGTCTTTAATGTCCCTGATCATATTGGTGATCTTAATATACTCAGTGTCAATCCTTTGTCATGTACCAAGGTATTCACCTGGAAGAAATCAAGCCCCTGCTGCAACTCTGCCTTGCAATCTTTCAACAAAGCACTGAGTTCCCCCTGTCGGAAGAACTTCTTGACTCTGTTGCCACCTTGTTGGGCCTCAACAAAGGTATGAACCTTGTGGAGAGTTCTGAATCGACTGATAAGCCTAGGTAAGAAGAAAGAAAGCTTGGACAGCTACTGAGTAAATTTTGCAATGTGATTCAGGGCACTTAGGGGCAATTCTGCTCCAGTGTCTGATTTGAGATAGACACCATTAATTGCATTGAGCAACTCATGGGTTTGTTCCATCAACTGAGTGCAGTGATTCCTATTTTGTTTAATTGTCTAGGGGTTTGATTGAGAGGCAGTCAATTCAACAGTTGTGAATTGTACCTCCACTAATTTCAAGAGAGACTGTGTGGTATTCAAAATGGCCTCCAGTCCGGAGATCTTTAGATTGTCCACCAGCAGTTGAAGACTACTTCTTGTAATGGTCAAACATGTTGAGACATGACTCAAATGGTTTTCAGTTGTGGTCGGTTGATGGGGCATGTCAACAGATAGTTTAAGCCGTTGCAAAGTATCCAGCTTTATGGCCTTGCAAAATCAGTTTCAGCTCTGAATTTAACCAATGAGATACATACACATATCCATAATTGTACCAATGTGTTAGAGCAGCTACCTTATGTCCTTCAGACTGAAATAACTATGACAGTTGCCACCGGGTCAAAGTGCTATGCACGAGCACTGGACTGAGAGTGCAGAAAAAGTGAGTGGTGGGCAGATAAAGCCACACATGGGTTCACCTTTGATTCAGATTTGTGTTCTGTGCCCAAGTTAGTAGAGATCTTTGTGTGCAAACTGAATTGCTTCCCTCTAGAATGCACTTCCATTTATAGAGAGTAATAGTGGCTCACTGACAACCCAGCTATCTGCTATCTTATCGCACACATCACTGCATTCGAACCTAAGGCTCCAACCATTTAGTTTTCGAGCCCAAATTACAGCCAACGAACCGAAGGCGCGGATCAAAAAATTCCAATTTTAGGAGATTTTTGATCCTATTGAAAGAATTACCCAGTGCTCGCTCAGTTTTCCTCCGCTTGACTTGTAAGTATGCTAGAAATGTCAGAGTAATTCATGTGCAATTAGTCATAGAGGTCAATGAGCCAAAATATCTTATTTTGGGTGAGCTCACAAATTGAATCTGAAACATGGTGAACTCGCCCTAGTAATTTCATATCAGATCCAATTGGGTCCAATTTTGGGCAGGGGCCTTCAGGACATGTTAAAATGAAATGCATATACACAGAACAACAGATATACTGCCCGTAATGTCCTGAGTGTGAGCAAGCAAGAGATATTCAACGCAACCTCTACCTTTCCCTTTGTACTTTTGCTAGTTGAGGCATAGGGGGTAGTGGAGCTCTGTGCTTTGAGGATGAGTGAGTAAGACACGACACACGTCCAAATGATGTGGAGTGAGTGCGGAGTCGGAGGTCCACCTAATAATCCCACATAACAACACTAATTGGATGTGTCATATAGCCCGATATGGAAAGCCTAAGGAGAGGTTCGAAAAGTCAGCCACCGCTCTGCGCTATAAATCGCGCTATACCTCGGTATAGCTCTGCGCTATATTGGTAGGTAGGGGACTTAGAGGTTTCTGGCTGACTATGTGGCGGTGGGCGCCATGCCGACATCAGGCGCATCAGTGTGGTCATCACCGCGCCCGTTGCCGCCGCTGTCGGGTGAAAAAGTGGGGAATAAAATACATAATAAATGCGACCTAAATAATGTGATCGAAACGTGACAAGCCCACCATCATGCCTCAGTAATGCATGCTCCAAAATCCACGGAGAAATAACCAATAAATCGGGGGTAAATTGGTGACCCCGGACTTGCCCCGGACCACCCAAAGCACCATCACGCGCCGCCCCGCCGTCCAAAAATCACAAGAAAATAACCAATAAATCGGGTGTAAATGGGTGACCCTGGATTACCCAAAGTGTCATCACACACTGCCCCGCCCCGCCTTGCGCACCAAGGTGATGGCCGAAGTTGGTGTGCCTCCTGAACCTGCCACCCACAATCCCCGGAAAAATAACCATCCTAAAATGGTAAGTGCGGGACACCCCATGCGTTGACGCGCTTGGCATTCCTTCTAGGGTCAGTGAAAAGGGGTCAGAAAATGAAAGTAAGATACAGATCAATTTGAGAATAGCGGAATCCTTAAAAGTCTAGGCCAAATCAGGTTGAAAATTCAAAGAAAATGCAAGTCACACTATGTGACATCATCACATGACCCAGATCGCGCTAGAGCCCTTCTTCCTGCCACCACGACATCCATCTTGCATCCATCTTCCCTCGTACGCATCAGCGCCTCCAGGCCTTCTTTTTCTTGAAGTAGGTGGCTACATTGAGAAGTTACAGCCTACTTAGACTATCATCATCAGGTCCAAGTGAGCATTTGAGGTGCCTATTGACCGTGAAAGGACTTCATTGGAGTCAACAAAAAAGATATTGATCGGCCTTATAAGGGCCCAGGCTTGAATCGAATGAGCAACCTGCTTGAACTCCTCGTGACATTAGCGATAGGATGCAGGTGTGCACCAGTGCCCCTGGGCCTTGTTCAGGCCTTCTTAGCAGTGTGAGGCTTGTGTTCGCGCTGCACCACTCACACTGCCTCATGGCTTGTCTGGACGACACGCGACAACTCGGAATTCCCACTCACTTGAGTTCACCCGATTGAGAAACAACATTGCCTCATTTGGATCTACCTCCAACAACTCGCGACTCAATGATTCCAGCATTTACGACGACTCGTCTGAGTATCACACGGGTCAGGACAGCAACCACACTTGGCCTTCACGGGAAGACCTGACAACATGGACGGTTTTGACTTGCCGACTCATGCCAAATCCGAGCTCCCGTAAAACCTTACAAACGACTCTTGGGCGACCCTCGACGGCAGGATAGCCTTGTCTGTGACCGAGCGGCCATCCACCCACGTCCTATCCACCGTTATATCCCATTCCACCACCTTCCGACGACTCAGAACGTCGCAAGTCCTTTACGAATACTCAGAAACGGCGGTATCTCAGAGTTTTGACACCCGAACAGATGTTCTGAGTGCTCGTGAAGCTCAACATCCGCGAATATTGGCAGTCTGGGAGCTCAGAAATGGTACGAAAGGAGGAAAGAGGAAAGAGGAGCATGTGGAACGAGGCTGTGGACACCGACGGGACAGACAACGTGACTGGTTTTGAAAAGGTATGTGGGCAAATCGAGGGTAGTCAGTCAATTACTTGTGGTCTTTCGGACTCAGTTCCCAGTCAGCTACCACAGGGAGATAGTTCCAGTCAAGGACTCAAGTCCAACGCTGAGCTCTTATCCTGACCTTGTATCTCTATCCCCCAATTACATCCTCGAGTTGACCACCAACGCACTTGTTCGTCGCCACCAAGGGACATCGTCTCAAGGATTTGCCTCTCATTTATACACCCGTGAATACTGATTACAGGTTACCGGACACTGCCAACGTACCTTCCAAGTACTCGTAAACTGCCTTCAACCCATTCCGAGCACTCAGATCTCGCTCCCAGAGGGGTACAAGGCACACACACACACACGCACACCTTCGACCTTTGACTAACACACACACTATTAGAAACCAGCCTTAAAACCCCTAGAGGACGAACCAGCCACTTTGTGATCCCACAAATTCGCCTAGTGGCTCCGCAGTCCTTATCACACCGCGTCCGTGAACGGCTGGATTGGGTGTTGCAAGGACACGTACAAGGTGTCGCAGGGGATGATTGTTCGGTGGACACTAAGCTCCTCATCATGCTGGTGGCTTTACGTTTGGAGGAGCTGTCTGCAGCGATATGGTGGAACAAGAACTGCAATATATTGAAGAAACTCAGCTCACTCAAGGATTTCGGTGACAAGCTTGACAAACACTTCATGCCTGCCAACCGGAAGCTCATCGCCTTTTGCGACAATGGTCCACAGGGTGCTTGGGCAGCTAGAAAGTACAAGGGACATTATGTCCTTCCTCCAGAATTTTTGAAGAGCATAGTAGTGGCTGGATTGTGCAGGGAGGCAAAGCAAATGCTGGTTTGTAGCATATTATAGAATAATTGGAACTATCCCTTCAATTTTGCATCGAAACTCCCAAAAACAAATCAATATTACATGTAACCTATATACACACAACCTCTGTTGTGGCCGAAGTGGTGAAAAGGCCCGTTGAACATTGTGTGTCCCAAAAAGGGCATATGGCACGTGGGGCAACCATATTTGTATGGCCTCTACCTTAAGTACCTGGGGAGTTACCGTAAAAGAAGACTTAAAGTGATTCACAGTTGTCAGCAACGACCCTAGGTCGGCCTGATGTTGGCTTTCAGCAGAGAACCCGACTAGGACTTCAAACCCCGGCGTACGTGATCAGGTGTTGTGTTCTGTTTACGACGTGCTGATATGGCGAGACCCCGGTATATGAGGAAGACGTCCTCCAGATAACGGGGTATGGATAGAGTTAAACCACGAGAGTAACAAGATATCGAGCGGGGTTTAAAGTGAGAATCAAGCCCAGTTTCAGACCAAAGTAGAGCCCGAGATTAGACGAGGTAGAATCTACTGTACATTAGATTCTACTGCTACTTTTATACTAAAGAAAGTCCTTGGCGATCACTCAGTGCCTGGTAACTAATTTAGCGTTTAGGGTTGGCGTAGAGGAGAGCGATCATTCTCCTATATGATTGAATGGCCACTGCGTCGGGTTTTTGCAAACCCCTGGAACTCCTGTACCCCGATCAGTGTGATCTTATATTACCGATTGGTGGTGCTTCTGTCTTTGCCGGCCGTCGCACCGACCTTTGAACCCCGGTGTGTCGGTGTGAATTTGGGTGTACCGCGCTATGGTCCGAGCGTGATCATGACAAAAAGTACTGAAAAAATAAAATTGCAAGTGATATCTTTTTTTCTTATCTTTGATCCCCCTTGATCCACGGTGAGAATCTGCAACGAGCAGAATGTTGAAATTCAAGGTGGCTAAAGATGGCTTCTGCAAACTCTGTCTCCCCCATTAGGATTTGCTGCGGTGGAGCATACCATAGCAAACAGGAGTGAAGTTCCATCCCTTGCGTTTAACTTTGAAGTTAATTTCAATCATACAGATATCGAGAGCGGCTCAGTTCAATCTAGGTCTTTAACATGTATGCAATGATTCCACACGAGGTTATCATTCTCTCATGTTCTCGGCGGTTGACAGACACCTTTTCACTCGCTCTGGACCACACACTAAGTCTAGGCTGCCTGGCATGAAGCCGAAAATTTTCAAGCTCTGACTTTTCATGTTTAATAGGTGTATTTCAGTCTAAAAATGCACTCCCCGTCGACCCTATGGTTTGCAACACCTTGTTGAGGAGAGAAAGGTGGTGTGCACTGACACCACATCAATTTACCTGTAACGCCGCGGCAATGCCGCGCCGGTCTGCGTCATTTTTACCATACCCTGATTTAACATTTTCGGGTCGGGTGATGGAACCTTCTAGGCTAAGCTTTTTTTTCTTTTCACACTTCCTCCCAGTGTGGTGCTTACACAGATTGGATTGAAGTTCGAGCCTGGGGAAAGGAAAGAGAGGTAGTACACCCCGATTCTATCACTCAAGCTTTTCCTGCTCACAAATTGTGCATATAAACGATGCCAGGACCTAAGTTACAGACACTCAATGGTACATGGTGTGCATCTGCTTCACTTACCCCTTAAGTGTTTCATCGGTGGTTAAGCAGGAGGCCCCGGTTCGATTCCGGGTCGGGTGATGGTCGACGTCCAGATGTTGATGATTTTTTTCTTTTTAACAAATCTCATGTAAGTAGGTCTGGCTTCAAGTTGGCCATGGGTTGAAGGAGACGAAAGGGTTGGTGGTCATTATTTATCTATTACTACACCGCCAAAGTGCCCTCACGTAGGGTCCACCCAGCGTGACCATGTGACTGATGGGTAGCGCGAGAGCTAGTCCTACACATTAAAACACAACTAGCCGAGAATCACATGATATGTCACATGTCACATGTCTTCTCCCACGGGTCGCCCAAGCAAGAGGTGCTTGATCTCTGGATCAGTGAATTAAGTCCCACGACCCCCCCCCCCCAGAAAAGGGAATGTTGATCAATCCATCATCGCGCCACTCGAGGCGTACTTACAACTCACGTTCCGCCCGCGCTCAAGGCCGCTTGTTCCTCAGGAGACTTTCAAAGTGCACATCAATCAATATGTATCACACTTTCTCAACTTTTTATCCCCCTTTTGCCTCGAAATGTACAATTTTATCTTTTTTGGTAGTCCTGAGTGGTTGTGCAGTGCTCGAGGCCTTGTGTGAGTATCCGAGAAGTAAGAGGGAAGATAGAGACTGAGTCGATGTGCTGGCGCAGTCGTCTGGAAATGGCAGGTGGGTGTGTTGCCGCTGATCCGTATCGATATCATTGATCTCGCTTCATCAACATCATTTTCAAAGATCCAGAGATCAAGCACCTCTTGCACCCGAAAAACACGAGCTCGGAATCCACAGTGCACAGCGAGCTCCGTGACAAAGGCACGGGTGGAAAAGCTAGTGATCGGCTGAAACCCAGCTGGATTCCAGCTGCACGCGTCAGCTGATTTTCCAGCCGGCCACAACATGTTTCCCAACTCACTGGCCACATACCTGGATTATATGAGCTCCAGGTGTTATATTCCAGCAACTTGACTTTTTTTTCATTGTACTTTGGCTCTTTCGCCTTTTCAACCACTTTTTCTGTTGCTTTTCCCGTTGCTTGAGGCCGTGTTGCTGTTGCTGTCCTTTGACCCACTTTTGTTTCTCTTTTTCGGTCCGTAAAAATAGGAGAAAATATATTGTTTAAAGCACTATTTTGTGAGGATGGTGGTCGATTTGTTAACTTGGAATTTCACGGTTAGAACAGTCCTCAGTCACGGTAGTGTCGAAAGAATCTCCAAAGTCAAAGCCTGATGCTGGCGAAGAAAGATTTAGCAACATAGGATGACATAACATTGAAATTAGGGCTGGATTCACTCGCGAGTTCATGACACATTCAGGAAAAACGCGATTCATGGTCGGAGAAAAGTTGACTTCAGCCTACAATCTCGCCAAGTCCATCCATCAATCCCGTGATTGATGAATTTGGTTGACATTGATAGATGCCACTCTCTTCCCGTCCACAACCATCTCTGTCGCCCTTCTCCTTTGCCACCTCTATCAACGTCCACCGCCTCCATCTCAGCTCCCTCCCTGGTCTCAAATGTCTGTGCACGCTGTCCAGCCCCCCGGCCTTGTTGGGCAAGCACATCTCACCTATGGACTTTGCAATTTCGCCAAGCAAGATACCTTCTCGAGGACTCGAGACATCCTCCAGGCTCCAAGACCTTCTCAAGGCCTCAAGACCTTCTCAAGGCTCCAAGACCTCCTCAAGGCTTCAAGGCCTCCTCAAAGTTCCAAGATCTTCTTCAACAAGCAATCGTGAACTCCTTCAAGATCTCCTCTGGATTTGATATCTGGATACAGTGCAAGAGCGACCTTGTTTCGCGACAAGGCCGGCGGTAACTCTGAAAAGATTAGGAGGCATGTTGTTCATTCAGTTCGCGTCGCGTCACCATCGCCGTCTCTTCTCATTCATTGTTCGCAGGCCATTCAAGTGCATTCTCAAAGAGGGCTGAGCAGACCCCGGCATGGACGTCTACAAGATCTACGAGACCATCGGCCCATTGGCGCAAGATGTGGATAATACTGTTGACGCAGCGAGGACGGTGACGGCGGAGGCGTCAATCCCGGAAGACGACGAGGCCGGGGAGGTTGATTCAGTAGAATGTACGCTAGATATGATTCGGAATGCATTTGTTTCTGACAGGATAATATTCTGGTATGAGATAATATGTGAGAAGGATAACGAACCGAATGAATGCCAGCTTCCAGACCAGCTGGCGGCCACTCTCGAATGGCTCCACTGTGGAGCTATTCAGAATTCACCTGGAATCCAGCTGAAATCAGGTGGTGACCAGCCGCCGCCAACATGTGTCTATCTTATCACTTCCACGTAGCCACTACGTGGGGGCGCTTTGGCAGTGTACTCGAGTTGCATTCCTTCAAGTTTTCCTCTTCTTGGTTCCCCACAAATAGGGCATATAAAGCTTGCAAGCGCCCGAAGGCGCATGGTGTGCACTTGCTTCAGTCAAAGGCGGCGGAAAATAACACAAGCAAGGGTATTGCAGTAGCTATAGATCAGCATTTTTAAATCTCTTTCCGTTGCGCTTAGTTTTGAGCTCACCGCCTTCTACTCCTGATTATCCTTCTGGGCATACTCAGGTTCTCAGATTTGGAAGAAGATGCGAGGAAAGAGCAATTAACCCGGTTGAACTTTGAGAGAGTTGATTTTTGGAGGGTTGATTTCCTCTTGGTTCAGATTTCAAGCCACAAACACTGGCACCGCATAGCAACAAAGCTTGGATCCAAGTTACAGACACTCGATGGCACATGGTGTGCATCTGCTTCACTTTCCCCTTGTTTCACCACCAGCGGTGGGTAAGCAGGAGGCCCCGGTTCGATTCCGGGTTGGGTGATGTAATGGTCACAATTTCCTTCTTTTTTTCCCTTTCAATTCCGGTGCTCGCTCGCTGAGCCATTTTATTTGTGGGTGGTTGCTGTTCGACTGGCGCGTATAAACGAGCTTGCAATTGCTTGCCCGCTTGCAGCCTGCAGTAGGATCTCACCGGCAGGGCGTAATATATGTGTTGATATTATTTCTACGCCTCCTTTTGGTGCTGCACTCAGCCCTCATTTGAGGTTGGAGCCCGCGGAAACGAGAGAGAGGTTCAACCCGTGGACATTAATGATTTATTATGTACTCGAGTTGATTCTCTTCTCTTCTCCTTGTTCAAGCATATAAACGATGCAAGGACCTAAGTTACAGACACTCAATGGCACATGGTGTGCATCTACTTCGCTTTCCTTTCTTCATCGGTGGCTAAGCAGGAGGCCCCGGTTCGACTCCGGGTCGGGTGGTTTGTAGCCCGACAACGTAGTTTTTTTTTTTTTTTTTTTGGTGCGTCTCTTCAGTTTTGCGTTTTACATGTGTATGGGGAGTGTGGGGTCGGTGGGGCAGTTGTTATTGCACGGATGGACGGACGGACAGCGTAAGTGATACACGGAATGAGAATGTTCAGAGCGCAGGAGTTTCGTTAGATTTGGCAGGATAGTTTATCAGTGGAGTTCAACAACTTTTGACACAGCGTCGAATTGAATTATACAAGTCGTGCAGGGCCACTGAGATGGATGTTCTTGCTGGGAGGTAAATGAAAACAATCATCGCGGGTTCAAGTCATTCACTGTATATATATTATAATATAAAGGGGGTTTTGAGTTGGGTTGCAGACGCCCGAAGGCACATGGTGTGCACTTGCTTGACTTGGAGAGGTGTCACGGTATCACTATATGTGTAACACAGGAGGCCCCGGTTCGATTCCGGGTCGGTCGGGTGATATAACGGGAGTGATTTCTTTCTTTTTCAAATTCTGGCGCATATGAAGGAGCTTGCAATTGGAACTTGCCAGCTTGCAGCACTGGTCAGGAGACTCAAGTTTTTCAGCACAATTTACAGTGAAAAATGTCGTTAGTTTTCCAGACATTTTCACTGAAAAAGTAGCTGAAAAACTCCCTTTTTCAGTGAAAAATGTCTGGAAAAAACAAACAACATTTATCACCGTAAAATGTGCTGAAAAACTTAAATCTCCCAACCAGTGCAGCTTGCAGTAGGTGACATTGTGGCCCGGGGCATAATAGACATGTTTTTATTCCTTCTACGCTTCCTTTCACAGACCTTATTTGAGATTGGAGCCTGCGGAAAGGATTCAGAGAGAGAGTCAACGGTTGACAGTTAATGATTTATTATTTACTTGAGTTGATTCTCTTCTCTTCTCCTTGTTCAAGCATATAAAGGATGCCAGGGCCTAAGTTACAGACACTCCAATGGCACATGGTGTGCATCTGCTTCACTTAAGTGTTTCATGGGTGGTTAAGGAGGCCCCGGTTCGATTACGGGTCGGGTGATATAGTGGTCACAGTCTATGTGATTTCTTTCTTTTTCCGTTTCCTTTTGCTTTCAATTCTGAACCATTTTATTTGTGGGTGGTTGCTGCTCGGCACACAACTTCTGGCGTGTATGAAGGAGCTTGTGATTGGAAGCCAGCTTGCAGTAGGGGTCAGGCCCGGGGCATAGTAGACATGGTTTTCTCCCTTCTACGCCTCCTTTCAGTGTTGCGCTGACCTCATTTGGGGTTTGAGCCTGGGAAAGGAGAGCGGTTCAACCCATGGACATTAATTAATTACTCGAGTTGATTCTCATATTTTCTCCTTGTTCAACCCACAAACACCGCATAACTTGTGCTTTAGGGCCAGCTAGTGGCAGTACGAGTCCGCCGTCCTGCCGGGGGGCCTTCTTTGATGTTCCGCGTTGTTCCGTAATACACATACAATTCAATATCTACATTTTTTGTTTCAAGCCAAGTAACAAGACAATAGTATGCTAATTGAGGGGCCTGTTTTTAGGCTTGCAGGTATGCCTAGGTCCACAGTTGGCCATTGGTCGATTGAGCTAAAAAAAAACACATATACTCACCTTCTCACCCGCCGACCCAAAAATCTGATAAAGCTCTTGATCGTCTCGCGAACAGCATCCCTCCCTCCAGCGCCAAGTAAGTCAATGTGCTATGTTGCAGTATAAGCAAGGCTCAGGGCAACGTAGACCGTTGATGACCAAAAAGGAAATAAGCCGGATGGACGGGGCAAAGTATAACAGTCCCCCGGATATGCGGAGAACAAGCCAGACACATGTCCTCTAGAGGGGGAGGGGCGAAAGGAGCAAGATAGGCGAAGATGGTGTCAAAAGTGGTGATATTGTACATGTCGATCTCGAGTGCTACCCAATGAAAGACGGTGGAGGATACAAGGGACATAGACAGCAGGGGAGATACACAGATTATGTCCCAAACATAAGGTCCGTGACTGCGGGGACCACGGAATGACACAGCCATGTCCGCTGTATGGGAATAGCGGAGAAAGGCGTCAATGTGTGCTGGAGTGGTGGTATATTCAATGGACAGGAAACACCAAAGCAAAGGTATGGAATTAGTGACAGAGCACCATTCACGACACCACCAAACTGATGCAACAACACGCGCTGCGGAAATCAGGGAGGACGGGGTCGTTGTTGTAGCAGACGTTGTGGAAGATATCCGACAATATTTCCCGAGGGAAAGACACAGGGATGGGCACAACTATGAAGCAATTAAAACCAAAGTGAAGTAAAAGAAGTATACCTGATATGGGTGCAGGAAGGTTCGACACTGAGGCAGAGGCTTTCAGAGCGCGATGAGCAGCAAGAAGCGCATCAAATCCCTTTTGCATGGAGAAGGAGGAAGTTTATTGTAGGTAGGTAGGTAGGATTACACAGCACGGTCCCACTCAGGAACACCAGTTGCAGGAATTACTCTGGTGTACATGCAATATATATAGCTACACCATCTTCCCTGGACCCCTCCGCACCCCGACAGCCAAGCTTTCGGTCGCAGCGGGACAACGTGAAACGCCCAAACTCACCGAGGTAGAACTGCAAGAACATGAAGAAGCTAGATTTGAATAGTCACATCAGCACTCATCATCATATCATCATAAATCATTTAATTCTGCTGTAGGTGGGCCAGTTGAGGCTATGACAGCTGTACTCTATGGTGTGTATGTATGTATCTACGTGGTGGGTGGTTTGGTATTGTGTTTTCGTAAGTAAAGGAATAAGAGAGATCGCGACGCGGCAAACGAATTGTGTATAGGTAGACTAAGGGTTACATCAGCACTGGTCAGCCTTCAGCCCTCACATGAAACACGGGAACCTTGTAACATACCTCCAACACAAATTTTGCAACCAGGGGAATAGTCGAACACGGGTAGATGATGGCCTTGAAGAAATCTATGTTCGAAAGTACCATCATCTGGATGCGCAGTTCTGGGAGATCGGTGAAGAGTTTTGCAAGGAAGGTAGCACATAATTGAACCACTGTGGCTGGTAATTTAGGGCATGCCTCAGCAACTTGACTTCGGTCTTACAGGATCTGTGCAGCCGTTCTGCTTGAGGGACTGGTTGATGTGCATAATTGATGTAACACAAGACTTCGCGGGCGGGCGAGGCAATGGGTAGAGAGCAACAACACCGAGGTAATAGCCTCGCGGTGTTCCTGTGTCTTCACCATCTTGAGATAATGTTGCATGCACAAAGTAACCTGGATATGTCCTTTGTCTTTTTGGGGTTCATGATGTCCGCGTAGCAAGTACAGCTTTCAGATGACTTGTAGCCATCCCAACTTGAGTTTCTGCACAATTTTTGAGAAATCTTCAACATTTTCGATCTAAGTGGAGCGATTGAGGATTAAATCTGGGCAGGGGAATGACAATCTTGTAACAGCCTTGATTAAATCTTTGGCCCATGATGTTGGACTGGCGGCCACGAGCTCCATTGAGCTATGCAAGGGGGTGTGGGCACAGTGACCATCATTGAGGTTCAAGAAATAACATAGATAGTGTAAACCTGGCTGGTTTACCAGACTGATCGGACACTTATGTACATTAGTTTACCCTTGTCTTTTACCCTGTCATCGTTGTACTCTCGCTTGCTCATAGAATCATACTGTGGTCCTGTTGACATCAATGTGACTTCAGCTTTGGTGTTTCTTGTCTGGCCAACAAGCTTCCACTTTTTTTTTCACCTCCAACCACAGACTCCCGCTTTTCGTTCTGGCTCACAACAATAACCTGAACCTGTCAGTGACGACCCTAGGTCGGCCTGATGTTGGCTTCAGCAGAGAGCCTGACTAGGACTTCAAAACCCGGTGTAGGTGATCAGGTGTCGTGTTTCGTTTACGACGTGCTGATATGGCGAGACCCCAGTATATGAGGAAGACATCCTCCAGATACCCGGGTATGGATAGAGTTAAACCCCGAGAGTGATAAGACAGCGAGCGGGGTTTAAAGTGAGAGTCAAGCCCAGGTTCAGACCAAAGTAGTGCCTGAGATTAGTCGAGGTAGAGTCTACTGTACATTAGATTCTACTGCTACTTTTATACTAAAGAAAGTCCTTGGTGATCACTCCGTGCCTGGTAACTAATTTAGCGTTTAGGGTTGGCATAGAGGAGAGCGATCATGCACTCTCCTGGACGATTGAATGGCCGCTGCGTCGGTTTTTTGAAACCGCTGGAACTCCTGTACCCCGATCAGTGTGATCTGGTATTATCAATCGGTGGTGCTTCTGTATCCTGGTGACTGTGGCCGTCGTGCTGAGCGTGATCATGACATAGCTGAAGATTTCCCATGCCCTTGCAGAACAACTTCAACCAGAGGGTTGGTTGATCCGTCAATGGAAAAGCATGGGTGAAATTAATGCACCTAATGTTGGGCAAACTCCAGAAGTCGAGTCACAGCTTGGAAAGTCGACTTTGGGGTGTACTCGGCTCGACTCGACTCGACTTGATAGGGTTTCATTCCATTCGAGTCTTTTGAGCAATGTCCTCCTGCAGCATAATAATATTGTCAGCCATGTCAAAGCACTTTTCAATTGCCCGGGCAGCAGTGCTCGGATCTTCCCCAGATCTCACAGTAAGTTGCCAGAGCCAGCCTTCATTGTCGTTGTGAGCTATCACTTTGTGAGACACTCCCTCTGTGGCTGAAAAAGGCAAATACGCACTACGGAACACGCATGGAAAAAAAGAAGCTAAAGAGTACACGACCTGACCTAGAATTGAATGAGGGTCTCGCATTTAAAGATTACGGGTCATCCTCTTACAGTAAATGCACATGTTACCAGTTACACCACCAGGTCTACCACTACAAACCCCACCAATGGCTATGGTCTTCACTGAAATCAACAATCGACAGAATAGATAATACCTTGGTTCGATTCAGCTAGCAGTAGAAGCTCTCATTCTTTGCAGTGGAAGCTGCGAGGATGCAACTACCGGGCTATGAGTAATAGAGGTACCAGGAAGCCGTGGGAAGAGACAAGGATTTCACCAAGGTACGGCATACAGAAATTGGGCACCACGGACAAAGACATGAATATTGAGCCGCGGAAGGAGGCACGAGCTACGCAGTACGGAAATTGGGCGCCGCAGACAAATTCATAACTATCTGTGAGCTAGGTATCTCCTTCAGCACATGGAACAGCATGGAGATCCACGCCATGAGGCAAGGAGGGCAGTGTAGAAGGGGTCCGTGGACGGAAGAGGAATAAGGTCACGTGCGGCGGTCGGAAAAGAACTAGTATAAAAGCAGGAACATTTGTAGAAGTTATTACCTCCCCCCGCTCATACCTAAGCTACTCCCCTCGAGCACACAGGGTGAAAATCTAGTCAAATACATACCCGCTCAGGTTGCGCCGCCCTTTGTGGGACCAACCAAGGTCAATTTCGGCCAAAGCTTCAAACAAGGAGGCTTATCCGTAGTACTTCTGGTTCAATAGAACGGGCCAGAGGGAATTATAGAAACATTGGCGTTGACAGTGCACGTGGATGTAGAACACACAGCAAAAACTTCTAAACAGCCAGCAGCCCAACTTAGCTGTGTAATGTTGGCTTGGGCCTCAAATGCAGATCCGTGCATGGAGTACCACCCCCCATCGTAGCGGAAGGCTTATCTGATTCGATTATAACCACTCCACAATCCATTCTCGCCATTTTTGCCATTTCACCCCACACATCCATGGAATTAAAAAGCCCAGGCGTACCAGCACAGCGTGGAGGAAAACCCAGGTTACAAAGGACTGTACGTGTTGTGTTCAACAGTTCTAGAGACACGGCTTGCCTGACCTATATGAGGCAAGGAGATAAGGAAAAGGACCATATAGCCCATGCATCTCGGTGCGGAACGGTGTTCATTTTACGGAGCCTCGCCCTTCGCGCAAGTGTAGAAAACCCTCTGATTGTAGCTTTCCTGGAAGGCTAGCCCCCGACGAGGAACCTGGTGAAACTGATCATTCCGTATGGAAGGAGCTGTACCACCACCACCGTAGCAGACAAATCTCTGTGACAGAGAAATCCCCCCCCCTAGAGGATGAATTAACCGTGCTTTTGCCTGACTGTTGTGAATATAAGCAGAGGAGGGCACGACTGTAATAAGAGAAGTAGGATTGCAATAGCACTGTTGGTTAGAAGGCTGCTTTAGAGCAATCAGATGCTCTAGCATGATACTACTGTGAGCTTATTTACTACAGGAATTGTATCTAGAATATTTTACTTGCATCTACTTGGACTGTCCGTTACTAATCCAATGCCCGAAGGCTGAGCTGCATATTACAAATTACAACACTGACTATACCACACCTGGTCAGACAACTCACGGAACCGCAGTCCGTTGAAACGTGTGCTTGGGAAACAGACCAAAATGCTATATAATGCTAAAGACGACGAGCAGGATGCTTCACTGGCTAAGCCTAATCCGAAGAATGGCTACACCAACTAACAACTACTAACCAAATCTAACACCTTCACACCCCTTTCAAGGTCTATATTCGCCGACAAGTTGTGATTGCTTGTCCAAGATTACACGAATGTACTTCCAAGGACGAGGACCAGAGTTCGAGAGCAAGTTGTTTGTATGAGTTGCGTGCTTTAGCACAAGTTTGGTTCGAATAAAGGTTGAACAGAGTTCTGAACGCCTTAGTCGCAGTTTTAGATTTTAAAGCGTCACAGCTATGTAAGGTCCAAATCCCTTTGTCTGAGTCAAGTCTGTGTTCTCTTTGTCTGAAACTCGCTATGTCTGGTAACTTTCTTTGTCTGGAACTCTCTTTGTCTGGTAACACGGTGAAGTTTGTGGTTTTATGGGGGTTGACTTATAGTGTAAAATCCGATGCCAAAACGAAACTTGTTATCATCAAACTAAACTCGTTATGTGAGTTAGCCTTAGTCGAACAAGCCCTAGAATTCCCCTGGTACGCGGTGCTGTATTGCTACCTGCTCTTTTAGGGAGGATCCAGTGCCTATCCTACTAATTCTACCCTCCTTTTATATCTACTCAAAACGTATTACATGTGCGCTATTATGCTACTGCGGGTATCTATCCAGGAATTATTAAGTACAGTAGTGTCAGCTCAATACAGTTGTGCAGGCCCAAACATTATCCCAACCCCTAATCAGCTATTTAGTTGCGGAACATGTTGTCAGATCGGTTCCTAATTCGATCGCCCGGTTGGTAAGCTCTTCTTCTTGAGCCTTGGGCCAGTAGCTGGTAATGTCCCCAATGGATGGAGCCTTATCCTGAGATGCTCAGAGCTCAGGCTTCTTGTGGACACCTCGAACTCCCAATTTGGTAAGTTAGTTCGCAAGTTAGACTCGCATCATCAATATCGCGCTTATTTATAAGTGACACTTGATCGGTGTATTGCCAAGACCTTGGGCCGTTTAGCTGCCTTGGCTGGTATTAAATACCTTGTCTAAGACCTGGTCTAGTCATGTGACGGAACGCATCGCGTCTTGGTTGTAAACATTATTCAACAATTCGAAAGGTCCGTCTAAGGAGAAATTCCCTTAGACCAATAATTAACAGAGTGCGTCTTAGCTTATCCCTTAGTAAAGTAGAACCCCAAAGTGGCTTCTGAACCAATATTCAGCCTTACCCAAGCGGTACCCGTCGTCAATCCCTTATTCAGTATGTGCAGTTTTCTGATAAGTGAGCCGCGAACGAGTTGCGGCTTATAGCCTTGGTATGTCTTTTGACTAACTGTGCGGGATACATGTTAGTCCTTATTTGGATCATGCCCGTGGTTAAAGTACCGAAAAACGCATATTTCGGCGTGCTTCGATTCACGGCTTATCACCGTATCACATCGTGTGGAACTGGAGGCGCCTGCCACTCACTCATGAAGCTCAATCAAAATTTCTTGAAATTGACCTTTAGTATCTGTAGCGCTTCCATCAAAAGAGGACTTGTCCAAATTTCACAACTCTGCAGATGAGATGTATCATCATCAAAAATCAATTTTTTTTTGCCGTATGTGGACCAGTTATGGCTATGACACCGGCACTCTAGTAGGTGTATGTGGATATCCAAGTGGTGGTTTTGATATCATAGTTAGCCTAATTAAAGCATTCACACACAGAATTCTGTGGACAATTGGTGGAGGTTTGCGCGGATTTGCCAAGCACGCAAACATGGTGCACGGGTTTTCTATGAACAAAAACCCCTATTACTGTATCTTCAAACAGTTATATGAGGTAGATAGGGGTCCTGTGAGCTCAAAAGTATCCGGAGACAAAATTCTGTGGACAATTGGTGAAGGTTTGCGCGGATTTGCCAAGCACAAAAATTTGTACAAACACGGTGTGCGGGTTTTCTATGGACGAAAACCCCTATTACTGTATCTTCCAACAGTTATAGGAGGTAGATGGGGGGTCCCGTGAGCCCTGAACTATCCAGAGACAGAATTCTGTGGTGAGATAAGATGTAGCCTGGCGTGATTAATACACCGGAAGTATTCTCAACACACCAATCGGCCTGCGGAGGGTTTACATGAAATCAAATCAAAGATCAAACTTTTTGAACCATGGGAAAGCTGTTCAATTTCGGCCATCTTAGACTCAAAGAACTTGAGTTTGGCACTAGCACAATGAATTCCGCCTAAGAATACGGGAAGCATGGATAGATGCATGAATTTCCCATTGTTACAGAGATCAAAGTTTGAGGGTGTTTGTCTCTGAACTTCAAAGCCGCGCTCTATCACGTTAAAAGGGTGGCACTTCATGCCACCAGTTTTAGGGCGATCTATACCTTTCCCTAAGCTCTCTTAAAAATTTTGGAGGCATGTCTACCATTGCCGAGGCACTCCCATGACCCTCGCAAAGAAAATGATGTAAAAATTAGATCTTTTGATCCCAAAGCCGCACTCCACCATGTTAAAAATGTGTGGCATTTCAGGCGGTCAATTTTAGGGCATTCTATACCTGTCCCGGAGTGCTTTCAACTTTTTTTCAAGGTATGTTTACCATTTACGAAGCACCCTCATAACTGTCATGATTGGGGTCTTGACCAGGGTTTGCTGATCGAACCACAAGGTTCCTTTTCGGGATGCAATCAACAATCACATCATTAATTCGATCGGGGATCGAATCGTTTCCAAGACCCCTCTGCTTCATATCTGCATTTAACCTCCTTACCTTCAGTTGCCAGGGACAACATGACAGCTGACAGATGCTCCTTATTACCTTAATATTGCTTAGGTTACACTCCTATGGACTTTAGTATAAATACCCTAGATATAAGCCTGTACTGTATACTATTCTGGTCTAATCTCCAGTGGCTTAAATCTTGTTATCCCTTTTGCATCGCTTCGTCGCCTCAGTCGGACCAAATCCCGACCTTAGGCCTCTGTGCTAACAAAAGAATAGTATCCCCCATCGACTACCCGATGAAGCGATACAATGTCGACCCCGTTCGTCATGCCAGGACGCGACGAATTTGTCACCTCCGAGGCACCCCAAGCCATAACCCTTCTATACGAACAAGCAAGCGTCGCGGCAGAACAGGTGACCTCCACGAACGATCAAATCTACAACTTGGGGTTACAGGTGGACGAATTATCCAGCATGATGAGGAGCTTGGTGAGCAACGGGGATCTGGTTGGAGAGGCACTCACCCAGCTGGGAGACGCTCGGGGTGAGTTCTGGGATATGGCGAACAAGGTGGGGTCTGGGACCCCAGGGACGAAAGGAACGATGAAACACCCGCACGTGGCACCCCCCAAGATCTTCAATGGGGACACTGAACAGGTGGACCAGCTTCTCGCTGACAGCTGGCTCAACTTTCAGAACAACCCGGCCTACGAGAGCGAGACGGCGAAGATTATCTATACCCTCTCGTATATGAAGGAGGGGTCTGCCGGGGTCTGGGCGAACAACGAGGTCCAAGCGATGAGAGGCAGGGATAGAAAGGGGAGCTACACCACGTGGAAGGAGTTCGAAAGCGCAGTCATCGAGGTGTTTAAAGGAGGCGCTCAGATCGAGGTGGCACAGGCGAAAATCGAACGCCTACGCCAGGAATCGGGGACTGCCACGTCCTATTTCACGGTCATGGGCTCCCTCAACAAGACAGTGGGGTACAACGAGACTACGCTTATCCGTTTACTCAAAGCAGGCGTCCAATACCCTGTCCTCGAGGCCGTCTACAATGCCGAAGTAATGCCCAAAACGTACGACGAGTGGAAGAAGGCGGTCATCAAGCACGACGGCTTGAAACGCGCCATTGCCACTGTCAAGGCCACGCTGGCAGCCCCTGGAAGCTATGCTTCAACGCTGCCCCGCATTCAGGGAAACCCTTCATACAACAATCCGAAACCCGGCAACAAACAGCGAAACGCCGCCGGGCATCTCTCTAACGTGGTCAACGCACAGACCCCACAGACGAGCACTTCGGCTAGTACTCAGGCAGCTACCCCCGCTGTTTCAGGCCCCACCCCGATGGACATTGACCGAGCCGCGAGCAAACCAGGAGCCAATTTCCGTCCTCGCTCTTGCTACCAGTGCGGGCAGGAGGGACACCTTGCCCGCAATTGTCCTCAGTGCATGATGCAGAACCCGCTGAAACGGGCAAGATGCGCTAACAGTGAAAATGGGCTAAATAAGCTCTGAATGCGGGCTAGCTGAACACTAACACACCACACACAAAACCTAACACAACACCAAATCCCCTACTTATACTTCACTAAGACTAAGCGCGTCTTCCTCAGTGAGTTCAGGTCCGAGCCGTAGTATGCGACTACTGGTTTGGATTCCTAGCACAACGAGAATTGAATTATGGCCTCAACTATCCCAACTAAACAAACACCACACTATTCGCTAGCTACCCTTGACGTTCCGAAACAAGACTTCCCAAGGTTGGGATGTACAGGTTTGGGGGTGATAAGGATGTTTACTAGGCGGACGCACAAAGTGCAGTTGTCCTAGGCGAGGTAAATGAAGTGTCTATCTGAAAACTCCCACTAATGGGCTATGCTGCTTCTTCTGCACTTCCTCTATGGCTTGGCTAGCTGAATGCTACTAACGGCCGACTTAGACTCTTCTGAATCCAAGCTCTTTTCTGTTACACTTGGGCTTATTAAGGACCCCGAGTATTCTCTTAGCTCAACTAGTCGGTCAATGAATCGACTGGCAGTTCTACCAAAGTGCTGTGCCGGGCGTGGTCCGTTTTACGGGAGGCGTTTCCTGGTCACCCAATGCGTAGCTACCACTGAAGTCCACCACAAAGCTAGCCGCAACTCTCAAACTTAAACTCTTGTGCTCTCGGTCCTGATTTATACGTGGAGAATGGCACCGCTCACAAACTCCCAACGCGAAGCTTCGACTTATTGGTTCACACAGTTACTTCTGGATCCAACAAACAACGCTGCGATTCTTATAGACTGGACTACAACAGAGAAGGTACTTTATCTCCGCTTCGACTGGCCTGAGCACACCCTTATCGACTGAGCGATGAGTGGGGCATGAACTGGTCTCTAGCGGTATTTTATGAGGCTTTATATACTGTTCAGAGAGAAAATGATGAGTAAAACAGGCCGATGTTCTGGTCATGCGACCGCCTCCGGAAGACGAGCCGGGTCTATTCTTGGTCTGGGCCTGCCTAGCTGGTCAACTATCTGACCATCTTGACAGCAAACCGGGTATAATTGCCTTTCTCAGCGTGCTAGTCTGCACCCGAGCAACTCTCCATGTGCAACTCCACTCCGGAACTACTATTCCCGGTGCAGCTTGCTCATAATCACGCCATTCCACCCCGCTATCTTACGGACTGAACATCCTAGCGTTCATCCACTGCTCCATCTCAACATGAAATCACTGTTTCTGCTATTTGTCTTCGTTAGGCTCTTTGGATCGCGTCGCGTCCATCACCTGACCTGCTGGTGGGTATACTCCTATACCCCTATAGTTGGTCCCTTCGCATTGTCTCAGCTAGCGCCACTTCAGCCGCTACTGTATCGACTTCAGCAGGGTCTGTCCAGCTGCTATGGTACTAGCCGCCTTCCTACACCTGCTAGCTCGCTCGTGCTCGTTCCTACTCTGCGCTAGCTCCGACCAAAGCTCCATCTGTGCAGTCGTTGGTCCTCGTTTATAGAATCCTTGACACTCTGAGCACTGTGCCGAGGATTCGTCGTGAATTTCAACAATATTTTCGGGAATTTCACGATTCATAACATTTCACTGTGAATCACGTCATGAATTTCACGATCCCATTCACGACACATTTTCTGGAGATTTTTCAACATCAGGAATTCCTGATGATTCATCATGAATTCTTTGTACCCGCGGTAAAACAGGATGGGATGCAAACTAATGCAAACTAATATCATACAGAGGTAATGACAGCACTTCAACTACCTCGTACACATCGCTGGCGTTGATTCCGAGGTGCAACAGCTTCTTCGGGGTCTTCGCGAACCTGTAGCACATTGTTACAACCAACACGCTCGATGAACACATCTTCGCCGCGATCCGGAACCCAACCAACAACAAACTGGAGATCATTTGCATCGATAACCTGCAAGGCGGTGAATCTGCCCTTGGTGTGCGGCATATCGAGGCGGTTTTTCTGAGTCATAATGCTGGGTGCTACAACGGCAAGGAGGTGAATCTTGGTTGTCGTTGTTTGCAGCACATCCGAGGGCTCCAGTTTGAGAACAACCAAGAGGCGGAGCTGGCCATACTTGTTATTAAACTGTGAAGCTGCATCAACGGTAGCAAGAAAAAAATTCAAATTATGAAGCAAACCTTCACGTATGTCATGTCCCGTGTCCCATGCTTCCCGATCTGGCTCGCATGCATCATGTCCCCACCATCACGCCACTGAATTTTCCCCCAGTGCTCAAGAGGAGAAGGGATGAGTGGGGAAATCTGTGTGCTTGTTGCCTGCCGTGTAGCAGGTCGCAAGAAATTTTGCTATTTGGGTTCTCAGTGTGGATGAAACTGCTCGCCATTCGCGCGGGTTGATGAGAACGCAGCGAGGATCTGGTGAGTTTTAGAACAATATTCAGAACATGGAAGGATTGCGCACATGCTGTTAAGGCTGTCCCGGATTTCTCAATTCCGCGACGGCGCCGGAGGTCGAG